>CM067369.1:58134797-58212191 GCA_034401795.1 Chaetoderma sp. LZ-2023a | reverse complement strand
CGCATGACACGTGTGTTGAAACAGATCTCAATTGAGGTATCCATCAATCAAATTAGGACTAAATATGTCAAGGAATTTTCAAGCAATCTAGCAGCAACCATATTTTCACAAAATCTAAAGTTTATCATGTGACATAACCTCTAGAGTAAATGGGTAGATTTCATCTAAACCACATCATTGAACTTCGTGTCTATATAATATATCAACTGTGAGTGTATTCAGAATTCTTCTAAACCCAGGCAGGACTTGGCAAGACACTTTTGATGAATTAAAAAGTTTTTCAAGGACAATAACTCAGGCAAATATTGAGAGACTTCATTGAAACATAATCATAGCACTGCGTATTGAAGTAAGAAAATTGTGAGCACAGCTTCAAAATTTTTCGAATTATGGCCAGAAAAGGACACTTGATGAATTTTTTTATTTTCAGGGAGATAACTCTGGCAAATATGGATAGATTTTGCAAATAGCCACATGTACATCTTTAAGTGGTGCTGATAATATTTACCAACTTTCTCAGGAAAGGCAAATAAACTGTAGGACGAGTTGCATTGGCAAGAAATGGTTGGCAGAGATATATGGACAGACAGACCGATGGACAGACAATCTGAATAAATGGCATTCAGCTAGAACACGCACATCTTCAGGTCGTAAGGGTAACACTTAACAACGTTAAAAAATTGCAACTTAAACTGTAGCATTGTATTGACAATGCACGATTGGCAGTTGTGGACAGACAGACAGACGGATGGACGGGCACGCGAACAGCATATTCTCATCTTCAGATGGTAATGATAACATTGATCAAGTTTGAAAAGAATCACAAGGAAACTCTGGTATGAGTTGCGTTGACAAGAAATGATTGGCAGAAATGGACAGACAGACAGTCGGTCGGACATGGTGGACAGACGGAGGGACGGGCATGTATACATACGGACAGCACGTGCAAACCTAT
Source organism: Chaetoderma sp. LZ-2023a (assembly GCA_034401795.1). NCBI lineage: Eukaryota > Metazoa > Mollusca > Caudofoveata > Chaetodermatida > Chaetodermatidae > Chaetoderma > Chaetoderma sp. LZ-2023a. Next base: position 58,211,236 of record CM067369.1, on the reverse strand, counting down.
ACGTGGGAACACTTTCCAAAATTATAACAAATTGCTACTAAACTGTAGGAGGAGTTGCGTTGACAAGAAATGATCGTCAGAGATGGAAGGACAGATGGGCAGACATTCCGGACAGACTGGTGGCCATATAGGCATACGGATAGCACATGTACATCTTCAGGTGGCAATGATTAGAAGCTTCAAAAGAATTGTAACTAATCTGTGGGAGGATGTGCGTTGACATGAAATGATTAAATGCAGGCATACGGGCAGTACATGCACACTTTCATGTGGTAACGCATTCGTATCTCGCGAGATCTCATTCGGTACGAGATCGAGAAAAGTGTATTCTCGAAGAAGCCATGCCTCTATTTTTAGATTGGTGGTAATGGTTCGGGTTAACATTTACCAAGTGTTAAAACAATTGTAACTAAACTATGGGGGGGAGATGTATTGACAAGTGGACAAACGATTGGACAGACGGACGGATACGCTGATCGCTATATCCTACCGTCTTCCAGACGCGCATGTGTGCGTGCGCGCGCGCGCGCGCGTGCGTGCGCGGCTGGGGTGGGGTGATAATATCCGAGCTCTAGTTCTTAAGGGAAGTTCTGAGACATATGTAAATATTTCCAGCTATGTTGGATTAAAAAAAAAATGTATTCCACTACATATTTTTAGAATCAGAAACCAATACTGATTAAGAGAGGTTGTGGTGCAAAATCTTAAATCATCTCTAAACAGACTGCCATAAAAATCTGAAGGCACAGATATTTACGAAAATTTCGTTGCACTGAAACAATTTAAAACGTGGTGATTATATGGATTAAGAAAAAATATGCTAACCAGCACTTTAAAATGTCCAGACTGATCGGCTGATCAGCACAGCATTAGTTATCGGATAATTATTGTAAGAAATCCAACATACTAACTTAGAAAAATTCTAGACATGCCATACACGATTCTAATTAGCATGATAGAAATTTAAATCTTTAAAATCTTAAGCAGTCATTTATTGAATTTTACATTCACATCGCTACTAAATCATTCTATGTATCTATCCGCATGCCTCGTACTAAGAAACTTAGCAGATCACATGTTTCTAATTCTATCTTGTGAGTCCCTGGGTGAAACATTTTAGGGAGAGACCTTATTTACAAATGTCCTATTACACTGAGAGCATTGGTGTCGCGTATGTTGGGGTCATTCTATGACACACTGCATTATGCTGACTCATGCATACTGTATTACACAAATTGCAGGAGTAACTACAGGTTCATTCTCGGCCGTGTATTTACGTGACTTATACACGCTCCTGGCTGTAAAATGTAATATTACACAGAGAGCAGGAATAAGGTATGCACCTTTTATGGGTTGTGGTCGGGTGACGGTAGGGACTAGCCAACCCGGAACCGGTACCCCACCCTTTGGGATAAGCTATTTCAGCCCTATGGATAGCTATACCCTAAGCACGTATGATGGAGAAAACGTAAGCCACGATTTGCTATCTCTGCGCATGCGCCTGGCCACTGGGAGTACCCCCGTAATAGACAGGTTTTCTTCATATAACGGGATACGACTGGGTGGACATTTGAGCTTTTCATATACATAATATTTTCCCGGTTTCTTCCTCGTAACGGTCATCATTACAAAAGTCCCCGAGAATGTTTGGTACCTCTGGAAAGCCTGAATGCTCAACTTCCTCAACATGATAATATCAGGTTAAGACAAAGAGGAAGCCGCTTATAAAAAAAAAAATTCTTAAAACGCCTTGGAAGAAAACAACTAAAAACGCAACGTCGACATTTAACCTGCTGCTACTACCGAGACCTCTGTACCCAACAAGATGAATACTGATTGGTTGAAAGCTTCTTAAAGGAAACCAGCCATTCGCTGAAAGATAATGAGATGCAGAGCAGAGAGTATAAAAGCCTCTCGCTCTGTGATCTCAGGACCGTTAGTCAGGAGGCGGCTTGGTGTAGTGGCAAACACTAAGGACGACTTAACTGAAGAACCTGGTTCATGCCTGAACTGTGCACTATCTCACCGTCATTGAAAACATGGGTAATCTCCTGCACTCCTTGCCTCTCTCCACCCCGGAGTATAAATGGGCACCAGTGTAAAAGCTGGGGAAGGGACCAATAATAGACTGAAATGAAATCAACCTAGATATGGCGTAAATGGGAGCTGGAATCAAGGACTCGATAGACGCGAATCAAACAATAGCAATCTCAGGACTGAGCCAACTGATGATCGCTGGAAACATAGACAATCTCCTTCACTCCTCGTTGCCTCTCTCCACCCAAGACTATAAATGGGTAGCAGTATAAAAGCTGGGGGAGTTACCAATAATAGACTGAAGTAAAACCAGCCTAGAATGGCGTGAATGGAACCTGGAATCAGGGACTCAATAGATGCCAATCAAACCAATAACGTCATCTCAGGACCTAGCCGTTGAAAGGTTGCTCTGTCGCTGCCTCGAAACCTAAATGTTAGGTAAGACCCCGCCACCTCCGGCGCTTCTTCTCTCGCTCCTGTCCCTCCCTCAAGACCCTAGCGCCAGGGAGAGAGAGAGAGAGAGAGAGAGAGAGAGAGAGAGAGAGAGAGAGAGAGAGAGAGAGAGATGCCTAACAAGAGCTTAGCTCGAATGCAGGCCAGGGAAAACAGAAAGCCACCTGCGGCCACCATTTCCTCTCGTATCCGCACACACCTATAGCTGCATGCACCACCAATTCCCCACTGGATTAGCTCGAATGGATTCCTTTTCCCAGAAGGACCCGTCCGTCAGTCTGGTGACCTTTTCGGCCAAGTGCACCAGGGAGATATGCCTCCTTTGTCGCCAGCCCAGCTCTCGCCAATGCCACTGCCACCGAAGCTCCCGCCAACATGGCCACCACCGCCGCCACCACTGGGTCTCCTACAGCCACCTACCCCACCTCAGGAACCCTTTCAACAGCGACTCGATCAACAACCACTGCTAATTCAGCTGCTTTCATCGTCCAGACCACCACTGCAGGAACGAACATACTCATCGACACCACTTTCCTCCGCTCGGACTAAGGAGAGAGAGAATAAAGCAGGTAGAAGCTAAAAGGGCATACAACCTACCCCGCATCCCAGGAAGATGACCAAGGTTGGCAGAGCCTCATTGCGCGTCGAGCTTCCTGCAGCGGGCGACGAGGACGAGTTCGGCGTAGCCGCCACCGGGGATGAAGCAACCACGTCACAGCTTACTAGACGTGCACAGGCACCTAGCCATGCTGGAAATGTCCGGCCGGAACTAAACATCTCCAAGGAGATGGCTGACCACTCTGTTCAGCAATTATTTGTGGAGGAGCCCCAACCTCACGCAAACGAATTGGCATCACAAGCCCAGAGACCGGCACCATGGACCGACAGATGCGCGGGGGGGGGGTGGGAGGGTTGACGAGTGCAGGGAGCCTCCTTCTTGTTGTGTAACTGAATCTACTTCCAGGTGACATGACCCATGTGTATTAATTCACAAGTTCAATTGTGCGTATTTCTTCATTTTGCATGTTTGCAGTACCAGTTGAGCTTTCATTCCCCATGTCTTAATGACCATGGTTCTGAAACTCAATTTGATAATGATAACCTTGAAGCCTGGGTACTTAAAATTGTGTGTGGGTTTGGTGTTTCCCTGGATACTGCAATCCTTCACTCCTGTTGCTTTGTAGTTTTGGAGAGATCAATGGGCAGGCGGGAAAGATTACTAAATATCGTTTTGACGCCACTATGACAATTCAATGGAAAATGTAGAGACGATGGCAAGACCGATATTACCAATGTACACCCATCAGCGACAGACGAATTCAGTGACAAAGGCATTCCACTGCGAGGCGGGATGAATGGAGGAAGAGCAAACTCCTTGGTTAACTAATGTGCCGCTCTTCTGATATTTCAGCATGTTGCATCACGGGAAACATTGCCTTCCAGTCCTTTTGGAAAATGTGGATCCGTAGATCATTGGTCTGGCCAACAAAACGGTGCTTGTATGACGTGACATGTATATCACTGATGCTGTACAGATGTAACAGATGGGCAGCTCCGAAGGCAATTATAGAAATACTTGATACCCTGTCACCACATACACCTTCGTACTCTAACCCAACATCACCGGCCAGACGGTATTTATAATCTCCAACAACGCGTTCTACAACTATGCGCAATACCATCAGTGAAAGCATCAGAGATTATCTATGTTTAGCCATGTTCTGCGAACACCACAAGACACATGTACGCGGAAAGCCTTGGAATTTGATGTACTCGAGGCGAACATCTTCAAAGTTCGCAGAGGACGCCACTCAACACACCTGATAAGTGTACTCAGAGTTGCCCTTATGCGTCCTTTTGCGCGTATATACGCATAAAAATGGCAGAGGGACGCATAAAAATGAACCCTCTGCGTCCCCGAGGACGCACGAGGGACGCAGTAAAAAGTGTAACGGAAACTGGTAACTTTGCGTGCGCTTAATTATCGATTATATTATCGTGTGTGTATATTTATTTGTGCATGTTTTTACTTTTAAAAATATACCTAATGTATTGTGTTCAATAAAAACGAACTTACTGCGTTGTTTAAGACTATGATTTGTTGTATGTTTTCTTGCACAACTCAAAGTTGTTAATGCCCATAAATTAGATTCAACCGCCAAAATTAATTGTAAACACAATCCCCAGATCATCCTTAGTATTCCATTTGATCTAATTTTTGTATAAATAATGAGTTTACAAGTCCGATGTCAGTCGCCTTGTTTGGCCTACAAATTGCAAAACTACCCGCCATGTTTCTGTCTGTTGCGCTAAACGTCAGTGTGACGTATTTGATTGGGTAACAGCGGAATTTCCCTCTAGAGGAACTCACGCTTGAGAAATCCAATACAACTGATCAAGCGTATACAAACGTGTCTGGGCGTCTTAACCCTGTCACAGCTCAGAACATTGGACAGATCACAAAGTTGTTATCACTAATATGCTGAATATTTTGAAATTAATTTGCGCATGCCTACTTGCCTAAAGCACGACTAACAGGCAAAATATTTTTTTCTATTTACTTATCAAAATATCTAAATGGATGAAGGAACATATGGTAGATATTGTGCTATCTTTTACATTTGAATGGCCATTTGACGGATTAGCGGCGGTGTCTTCGTATTGCTGTTTGAATAAAGGTATCAATACGCGCTATACGCTGTCTTTCATTTAGTAATAGCGGCTGATTGATTGACTGATGGATTAGTGTTTATAATGTTTAACAATACTCGATCGTTAGGTGTTCCCAATTTATCAACTAAAAAGCTCATCCCAGCAGCGATGTTCAACGATATCGTCGATCTCCAGGTAGGCATACGTTAAAATATTGATTTTTTCCAAACAGCGTATAGTTCAAAGCTCCCAGATACAAGCGTCGTTATTGGATACACGCTAATGCGTTATCTATGCTTCAACCAATCAGCAATCGCGTTACATAGTTCCACCCTATGAATTAGGGATATCCGGTTATTGGCTGATATATTTTCACTAATTACGCAGTTTAATCTGATTTATACAGATTATTTTTGATAAATTATTGTTTTGTCTGATTTTAGCTTATGTATTCCACTATATTTAGAGGTTCCAGTTACATTATAAAAAATACACGCGCATTATATCGAAGAAGGTCAAGTCGTCCTTGAGAAAACTCGCCCCAGACACTCGTAATTTTTCAATTCGTCCAAAGTCAAGTCATGGTTTAATAGAAAAACTAATGCAGTGGTCTTTGCTAATTACTAATGTAGTGGTCTTTCGAAATGTTAATCATACAAGGGTGTCAATGTAGGTTGGTTGGTTTATCAGACAACAAACAAGTACAGTGCTTTAAGTTATTGTTTATTGACATGCAGTTCAAATGTTATTAGTTAAATATACAAGGGCCATTTCAATAGATCAATTTTAGCCACCATTGTAGATCACAGAACACATATTTTTGAAAATTTACCACTGCATAGTTAATATTCTCTATATATACATTGACAGTATTTACACAATGTCATAACTAGTGCTGTCAACATGTTTAATAAAGTACTTTATAATTAGATCAATGTTTTTTTAAGATGAGGACCCCATGGGACCCCCCGATTTTACAGTGGGACCCCCAAATCTGAGAGTGTGGGGTCCTTGGGACCTGCAAAAATCAGATGTTGTGGGCAACACTGAGTGTACTACATACCATCTAAAGGAAGCCGGCGTTCATAATCTCGTATTGTGTTCTGGCAAGTCAATACTGTCTACAGTAAAGAATACTGATCTTACTAACTAGCGCCTGTGGTATGAGGATCCCAACAGAAAGAGCCACTCACTAAATTACACCCTCACTCGAGTTTCTATCCACAGCATATGACAGCAGTCCACATTCATTCTGCGCGCGTGTATATAGTTGAAAAGGAGCTGACTTAAACTTCAAGTGTAAACCTTTTGTATTACAGTTAGCACATGTTAATTATCAGTTTTAGAATGGCAGAATCCAATTCCTACCATCTTTAATGTATACATAAAACATTTGTCTTGGGATTTAACTTCATACACATTATTATCTGATCCAGGTTGGTTACTAAAGTGTCGGCAGTTACGGGATGCACGTCAAACAATAAGGCTGTAGATTGACTTTCAATACTCCATGTAAGTAGAGTATTTAGAGATACTATAATATCATCAATTAGGAGTGATCCATAAAATGGTCAACTATTCTGTATTGCTTTGAGAATATCTGTCCACATGACTCGTGCATATTCAAGGCTGTTGTAATTCCCTTTTTAATGATTCATCGTCTTCTTCTTTTTCGAATTTATCTTTTGCTCCTATTCACGATATTCGTTTACATTCTATGGAATAGCGACGAGAGAATTCTACATAATGGATATTGGCACAGATTTATTTTGTTACTTCATTGTGTTGTAAAACGTTATCAGTACTTTCACCATACATCCTCTGTAAGCCTACCTGTGTGTAGGTTTTGGTAGTCTCGTTCATTGTAAAAATGTTATAATCGTTATGACGTCCACCCAGCATATTGAAACATTCATTATCTTTATGATTTCTTTTTTGCCTGGTCTCGTTATTGTCTTTTTCTTCTTCGCTAGCACAATGATGTGCATATTACACATAACAACATCGATGATATTTTACACCAATGATTCTAGTAATACAGGGAGCCGGTCTGTCACTCAAGCATATGACGTTATAATCAATGGACCGTTCCGGTTTATACATCCATCATATGACGTCATAATCAACAACGTGACGTGTAGGATGACGTCATAATCGATTACAGCATGAATGACTCGATTTAGTCCGTCTTAAACGCTTAATAGTCCGACACGCTGTACGAATTGTATGTCTTTACTATTTAAATTCCAATGTCTCAAAACAACTAGACCTATACAGTAAAGCTCTAAGCAGCAACAGCACCCAGTCAAATTAGTTTCAAAGAAACTTTATCAAAGAAGTTTCTAAGCAATTCTCTAATCAATAAGGGAATTGAGGATTGCTGCTAACACTATTAATTACCGTTAATATTGACTGATAATAGACACCATGATTAACACCACCACCACCGCCGCCACCACCTCCACCAGCACCACTACCACCACCACCACTACCACTACCACTACCACTACCACTACCACCACCAACACCACCAACACCACCACCACCACCACCACCACCACTACCTCGATTATTACTATGCTACTAATCATATGCTGCTGCTGCTGCTGCTGCTGCTACTACTACCACTACTACTACTACTACTACTACTACTACTACTACTACTACTACTACTACTACTACTACTACTACTACTACTACTACTGCTACTACTACTACTACTACTACTACTGCTACTACTACTACTACTACTACTACTACTACAACTACTACTACTACTACTACTACTACTACTGCTACTACTACTACTACTACTACTACTACTACTACTACTACTACTACTACTACCACTACTACTACTACTACTACACCATACACTATTTGAATGTCATCTGTATATGTATTCCCCATGTACTTGATTAAGTCTGGGTGTAAATAAATTGAATTGAATTGAAGCACATGACCAAACATGAACTTTCTTTGCTGGACAACTTTTACGGACAGCGGTGATGATATACTAGCCATTGGTAATCATGCTGTCTGACCAGATAGATGCTCTTGTATAGTTAGTTACCTTGAAATTGGGATTCTGGTAATTCAGGGTTCAAAGATAGTAAATTGATTTCAACACACATGCGATGTGAGTGGAGTTAGCTAGAAATTGGCGGGGGCATAGTTAGAATTGGATTCCTCAATTTGCCTGACACATCTCCTATGTGCGGGGAGACCATCTCTCCGCATCTATCCGAAAATGCGGATCTTGTAACAGGCCTCCAGATTTCCGGACATCCTAACAAAAAGCCTGACATTTTTTTCATCCACAAATTAAAAAAAAAATGTTTTGCAATATTTTGAGTAGACACGGTTAAACCAATTACCTGCATGATGATGAATGATGAATGGCACTCGATGCTGCTCCAGTATTTATAAAATTGTAATTGATTGATTTACTGTTGGCCATTCGTATTAAACACAACCTAATATTAACATAACATAGCATGTTAACATAACCTCATTCCGTATAAAATGATTTTGTTCTTTAATTCTTGCACACGTGATAGGCACTTGTTCGGCGTGTAATGGATGAGTCTCATGCCGTGTGCTCATTCATCGCAAGTCCGTAAAATCACATGATTACTTGTGATAGGCACTTGTTCGGCGTGTAATGGATGAGTCTCATGCCGTGTGATCATTCATCGCAAGTCCGTAAAATCACATGATTACCTATATCTAAGACTGTTGAAACCATCGGCTAGTGTAAATAGGTAGACCGCATCGCGAGTGATCGTAAATTATCGCGTTGAAGATACAGTGAAAAACCCTATGTTTATTGTTGTTTTATTTCTGTACGCTGGTGTTATTACAACAAAGCTAAGTAACACACCCCATACTTAGACAAGTCTTTCAAGTTAAGATCACAAGTTACCGATCACCTTGACCAGTCAGTTCGTGCTATATAATAGGCTTATTTCGATAGGCATACACGCTCCAACCACGCCCATACTCTGTTAGCGATGGCCCTCTACCCCTTTGTAACAGGCCAAAATGAGCATTACAGGGACGTGTCGCATCCAATGCAGACGATATCGCTCAATGGGCGTGTCATCAAAGATTTTGAATGAGGCTAACCGATTGAAAGTTGTTGCTGTCATTGGCAGCAACAGTTTTCACCAAACTGTTTTAAAAATATTACATACACAAATTGTACCGACACATCCTTGACACCCACCCCCATAAAACCGATAGCCTATACGGTTTAAACCGGTTTGAGAATTGACATCGTTACCGGTTTGATATTATGCCATACCGCGCAGTCTTACCTGTACCTTATTCAAACGGGAAAACATCGCAAAATGTTTTGTTAAACCTGCAAACTGACAATCGCCGATTTTAATATTCAATAATTTATGCAATATGCAAACCGAAGAAATCTGTTACCAGTTTTCGCTTTATATAGTGCAATTTCGAGCCTAATCAAGTCGACCAATTTAACATATTTAGTGTTCATGAATAAATCTGTTAAATTATATGCCTTTGCAATTTGTAATAGAGACGGTATAGTTTTAATTGATGATTTGTATACGTTTATATACACCTGTGCAAAAGTTAAGCACCACCCTATTTTTACGCACATGCGAGGGTATATTCATGTGCTATGAAGAAAGCAATAGCATTAACATTTATGTACCCATCCATCTTAGTGCAAGAGGTAATAATGCAACTAGAGGAATGCTGATTATGATGGTGGGGAAACACTGTATGTTTTTGTTTGAACTTGAAAACGAGGCCTGAATATGGTTACGTTGACACAACTGACAACTATTGCCCTACAGTTGACACACGTGGCTAGATTGTCATTAATGGTGTCTGAAAACGAAGTTTAACATCTGTGCACGAGTTTGAGACTGTCATTATTAATACCGGGTATATCCACCTTGTGCCTGGATGACGGCCTGGACACGACGTCTCATGCTGGTCACCAACCGACTGATACGCCATTGTGGTATTCGTTGCCATTCAAGATGGAGTGCGTCTGTTAATTCCTGTAGGTTCTGCACAGGAGGATCCCTCCTTCTCACCATGTTTCCCAGAATGTCCCAGATATGCTCAATAGGGTTCATGTCAGGGCTCCTTGCTGGCCATGGTAGGGTTTCGATGGCATTCTGGCGGAGGTATTCATGCACAGCTCTAGCACGATGTGGTCGGGCGTTGTCATCCATGAATATAGGGTGGGTTCCAGGTGCATGATTTACAAAATGAGGGACTACAACTCTATCCAGTATGGAATCTTGATATCTTTGTCCATTTAGTGTTCCAGGTACAGTCAACAGATCCAGCTTACAATCAAATGAGCTGCACCCCACTTCTTCCATGATGTTACGTTGGTCGTACGCCGTGCGTCTGGACCTCCATACACGAGTTCGACCATCTGTGGCATGAAGCAGGAACCGACTTTCATCGGACCAGTGTACCCGTCTCCAGGATCTCATGTTCCAGTGTCTTCTTTTCGTACTTGGAATTATGTCAGCTAACGCGGGGACAAAAAGTATGGCAGCCTAGTTGTACCATCATGTTTCTACGTTCTATTGTTTTTGCTGGTGCTTAACTTTTGCACAGGTGTATACATACTCACATACGCAAACACTGGAAGAGACAAATCACGCTCGCGCGCAATGTCCGAAAAGCGCAAACTTATTTTCCCTACAAAAAAGCATGATAAGCTGGTCGCCTTGTATGTGCCTATCTTACAACTACACAATTCAGGAGATTAGAGAGCGGATAGATATCAAGTTTGCCGAATGGTTTAAAGAAGGGTATGAGATCGCCAAAAGCGTCAATGTTGAGGCAAGCCTGCCAAGAACATGTAATCGTCAGCAGAACAGGGACAATACTCCCGCTAACACACCTGAAGACTACTACAGGAAAACTTTAGCCATCCCATATCTGGATGAACTTGTATTAGAAATTGAGCATCGATTTCCTCATCTGAGCAAGATAAGTGTCAGCAGTCTGTATCTAGTTCCTGCCGTCATTTACAAGATCAAAGAGCCAGTCAAATCAAATGTGCAAGACCTTCTAAAGAGCTATGAAACTGATCTGCCCAGTTCTAGTGGTGTAAATATAGAATTAGAACTTTGGGAGAGAAATTTGAGAAGAACAGAAAGTGACCCCAACACAGCAAGTGATACCCTCAAGGTCTGCAGGAAAGAAGACTTTCCCAATATCCATCGGCTTCTAATGATCTTTTGCACCATTGGTGTTACCTCATGTGAGATCCAAATGGCTAGCTAAGTGAGCTATGTCAAGACATACTTAAGAGCAACAATGTGACAGGACTGACTTAATGGGTTGGCTCTGATGCATGTCCATTATGGCATGACAATCGATGTAGAAGAGGTTGTGACTCGTTTCGCTAGCATTCGTATCTCGCGAGATCTCCTTCGATTCGAGATCGTGAAAAGTATTCTCGTAGAAGCCACGCCTCTATTTTTAGATTGGTTTCGCTAGATGTCACCCAAAGAAGACTACAACTTGTTAATATGATGGAAGCGGACTGAGAGAGTTAGTCCTAATAATTCTTTTGTATTAAGTTCTCAGAGTTGCTCTTCTTACACATAGTGTTAGGTTTCTTTTGACTGCCTTTAGTTTTGCATTAAAATCATACAAATTTGATAGTGATTTGAATTTATAAACTATGATCTAAGCATCCGGGAGCTGCATCGTTCTGACAATATAATACACATTTGATAGTGCTTTGAGTTTATAAATATCATCTAAGCATCCGGGAGCTGCACCGTTCTGACAATATAATACACATTTGATAGTGATTTGAGTTTATAAATATCATCTAAGCATACGGGAGCTGCATCGTTCTGACAATATAAATGGTTTTATCTAGTTTACCCCAGACCCCCCCCCCCCACCCAGCCCCACCCCCGGGACTGGTGAAACAGTTTCAATTGTGTTCGTCATGAGATTACCCCATTTCTAAGCTTAATTAGGATTTTTGACATTCACCAATTAAGTTCAAAATGTCATGGGAATATATCCTCAAATATCAAACAGAAAAGAATATCCACAAAAGAGCTGAAAATGCTGTTAAATGCCATTTCAGAGCATCTAATTTGAAAAAAGATTTCCCGGGGAGAAACCCCAGACTCCCGCACCCGCAGTAGGAGTAGCACCTCAGATACTATAGCCTTTGAAAGACCAACCTTACCACACCATAGACTTCGCCTGTGTCAATTAAAAGGCAGTCCATAGTCAGTGGGGGCAAATTCCTTGGGAAAATAAATTTAAGAGTAAAATAACCCTTAAAATATAATCATTTTATCAGCCAACTGATGATTCATATTCACCTCCAGAAATGCAGGAGAGGCCATCTGAAAGCATCTCGATTTTAACATTTCCGGGAGAAGCCCCCCCCCCCCCACCACCAACTGGTGATTCGGACACCCCTTACAATATTTCTGGATCCGCCCCTGGAAAGTCGTCGTTTCCAGACACATAATCTACATTCAGTCACACGGATTTCAAAATAGTCCGTAGGCATCATATTGCGACCGTGGAACCCAGCAGTGTATTTTGAAATCATTTTGCCAGAAACTTGTCGCTTCAACCAGAAAAAAGTGATTTTCAAATATAACGTTTTCAAAAGGATCAAGTGAATGGACCTTTTCGGTTTTAACTATGCCCCGCCCATCTCTAGCTAAGCTCCACCCACACCTCGCTCGTGTTGGAATCGATCGATCTCTGAACACCCTGACTATCAATTTCCAAAACTACATAGGTAAGCTGTTGAATATTTTAAAACTAATTTGACTGGGTGCTGCGGCAACAACGCCCAGTCAAATTAGTTTCACAATATTCAACAGCATGTTTATTAAACAGCAAAGAATTACAAAGACATACAATTCATACAACGTGTCGGACTCTGAGATTTTATGACGTCTATATGGAACTCTCTGTGACGTAATGATTGTGACGTCATCATACACGCGCTGAGCTGATTATGACGTCATACGAGGTCATGATGGATGGATACTCTGGAAAGGTGAATTGTTCGAGCATTGCCTGGCCAGTTTGCCAGCCAGAAGTTTTGCGAGCGATGCATTGAGGGAAGGTACTTTCCCAAAACACGTCAATCTGGGAAAGGTCGCAAGTCAATTCGACTAATCATTTTGAGCATGTGAACAAAGTTTGTTCAGCTCTTGCCTTAAATGAAGTTTTTTTAGTTTCAGGTCTATGAGCCAAGCAGTTTTACAGATCTTTAAATGTAATTTTTAAAATAACTTCCCGGGATCTGACCGCGTGGATGGATCCTAGTTGTTCTTGAGGACTCGTTTAAAGAGAAACGGTGGACATATGCTGGATGGGTAGACAGATGACGGCCGGCCGACATAAAATAAGATGATTACTAAATTTAATAAATTTTTAGGGTGTGTTAAATATTCTGTGGAACCGTTTAAAACTAATATTATTGGAAGGTGTTGTTGCCTGCGGTAGCAACTCCGCCAAGTCAAATTAGTAACACACTTTTCAACAGCTAGCGTGTATTGATTGAGTGATTTAAATTATGATTTCGCAGCCTCTTACATAGCCATATTGGGGAAAAATTAACGACGAAATTTGTGGAATCCTAGTGCACGATCACACCATTTCTTGTGTTAAAATTGGGGCCAGATCGGATCAGCAGTTTCCGAAATATTCATAGATCCAGAATTTGATCTGATCCAGATCTGGTGTTTGTATCAGGACCACGGCCAAGGCCTAGAAATCATGTTGCATGGTAAGTTTCTTTCCTTCCTGCCCTTTTGGTTGATGCTAACCATCGAAATGTTGACACCCCCACCCAAACCCCACCGCCCCCACAAATCAATATAGTGCGGCCTCTTCTGAAGCTGAAGAATGGCCAGTAAAGATTCTTTTTTGGCGATGACCGTAACATTAACTTTCTGACCACACATTTAAGACACGTCTTCAGGACCCCGAAATGTGACGCAGATTCTTCTAGTAGACTCACTGTTATCGCTGATGGACGCACGTCAAGCCGTTGTTCGATGGGCTGGCGAGATGGCGGGCCGGCATCTGGATGGCCGGATCCTGACACTCGTTACACAGCCACTCCTTATATTGTAAGTTACTTTGGCTTTATCAGAAAAATATGCGGGAATATATATATATCATTTTTTTTACAAAAGAAAGTCACTGCTATAGCAGTGACTTTCTTTTGTAAAAAAATGATTGACATATTTGACATACAGACAGATCTGCACCATACATAAACAAATGATTAGACAGACGATATATACACTAGCAGCTGAGCCACAGCTAAATCACACGATCATCATCAAGATATTTGTTAATAATCTTGGTTCTACTGGAAGGATCTTCTCCAAACTTGGGGGTCAAAAGCTAGGTCGCAACAGCAGCATTGTTTTCAAAATAGAAATTTTTTACGCATTTTTCAATAACTGGTTCAACTGGAGCTATCATCTTCAAATATAGCTAGCTGTTTGTCCATGGGGTCCCGCAATTTTGGGGTCAAAGGCTAAAACGCAACAACTTTAAGCAGCAATGTTTCCAAAATAGACTATTTTTATGTCACGGTAGCCCAATTGAAAAATATATCCACCCCATTATAGGGCAAACGTGTCCTGTTTATTTCAAGGGAGGTAACTTTCGTTAGTTTCACAGATATATGATTTAGGCTACTCTAAAGTAGTTGTCGCCCTTGTTGCGCTTGTGATTTTGTTCAGAAATTTATAATTGGATGTAATATTATTCATAGGCCACACCATCGCGGCCATACCGCTACACTTGGCTGCGTGTCATATAATGTACTATGTATAAATTATCATTCACACTGTCGTTGGCTAGTTTTACGCAGCTTTTTTTTACCAAGAGATGTTGAAATTGTATCTCAGAGGGCTTTTCAGAACATCAACTTTTCCCGACCGCTACCCAACCCCCCCCCCCCCCCCGCCAGCAGTGTATTTTGAAATCATTTTGCCAGAAACTTGTTGCCTCAACCAGAAAAAGTGACTTTCAAATATAACGTTTTCAAAAGGATCAAGTGAATGGACCTTTTCGGTTTTAGCTATGCCCCGCTCATCTCTAGCTAAGCTCCATCCACACCTCGCTCGTGTTGGAATCGATCGATCTCTGAACACCCTGACTATCAATTTCCAAAACTACATAGGTAAGCTGTTGAATATTTTAAAACTAATTTGACTGGGTGCTGCGGCAACAACGCGCAGTCAAATTAGTTTCAAAATATTCAACAGCATGTTTATTAAACAGCAAAGAATTACAAAGACATACAATTCATACAACGTGTCGGACTCTGAGATTTTATGACGTCTATATGGAACTCTTTGTGACGTAATGATTGTGACGTCATCATACACGCGCTGAGCTGATTATGACGTCATACGAGGTCAAGATGGATGGATACTCTGGAAAGGTGAATTAACGGTAGTGAGTTAATCGCTCTACATCGGCGCCTAGATAGAGTATACTATTCATGCCGCTTACAAAACTATAGGTAGGTATATGCGATATAACCCAGCACACAGTTGACACACGGTGGGAGTCAGTAATTGGCCCTAAGATAAGCGCTCCGAGATTTAGTAATTGCTTTTTCCTCAAATAATCCTGATCCATTTCCATTTTTCACCTATGGTAGTTTATATATTGTATGAATATTACCAATAAACATCATTTGTTGTTTCCCTTTTCCCTTCCTTTAAACAGCACGAGCGTGGTTCTCCAGATGGCAATATAAGAAAAGGAACCGAAAAGAGACACACGCCCACATGTTGTCGGTCTGGAGCTGCGGATTATTTTCATTTATAGAGCACCGAGCATATCTCTTCAGCGACGTACTGAGGAGGCATACTATATGGTTCATGTGTACAATATCATAAACAGGGGCGCCGGAAGCAAATTTGAGGGGTGGAGCAGGTTCCACAAAAAGGGCAAAGATATCTAAAATAGTGTTTTCCCCCTCTCATGGAAGAGTGTTCTGGGATACCACCCCACATGCCCAAGCGCCAAAAGAAAAATGCATTGAAAGGTGCAGGCTCTACGAATCGTCTTCCGGCATTCTGAGTTTCCTATGATCCATATATAAATGTTAGAGCGATGTTGGGTGAACTTATGTATTCTTTGATCCCTTGTACCTATTCCCAATTCACATTATAGTGGGCAATGCTTCTCCGATGCCTGCTTCTAGTCAATTGCAAACTGTGACTAAGCGATGTTTCGCCATCTGCGTGCGTGCGTGCGTGCGTGCGTGCGTGCGTGTGAGGGCGCGATTGAGACACTGAGAGAGGTTGGTGGGGACGTTATTGGAGCGTGGGAGTCGGGTGTCGTGGGAGTGAGTGAGCTGGCGGACGGGTCATTGTGTGTGTGCGCGTGCATTCACGCATGTCTGCAAGGTGGACCTGCGCATTTTGCATTGAAAAAGATTGACTGTACCTTAGTTTCTAATTATATTAGATAAATTGCTCAGCCAGTAGCTGGCCGGCATTGTGCTAGTATTGCGCTAAAAGACATCTTAAAGACTTCCTAAACTACAATCACAAAACTATTCAAGTCATGCACCATTGCAAAGCTCGTCCAATTTTCTAAATGTGTATGCACTATTATTTTTAGGTTTTTTTTAGTTATTTGTGTATATAAAATACACCATTGTCTCTAGATTTAACAAATCAAGTGGCCAATAGGGTGTATATTAAAATTATAATTGGCTTTACAAAATTAAAAACCCCAAACAAACATGTTTAGAAAATTGGACGAGCTTTCCAATGATGTATGACTTCAATAATATTATGATCCTATAATTATACTTATTCATATAAATGGCTTAAGTGTGTTGTATCTGAACCTAATAGCGTTTAGCCAAGTAATGCTGTTCGAGCATTGCCTGGCCAGTTTGCCAGCCAGAAGTTTTGCGAGCGATGCATTGAGGGAAGGTACTTTCCCAAAATACGTCAATCTGGGAAAGGTCGCAAGTCAATTCGACTAATCATTTTGAGCATGTGAACAAAGTTTGTTCAGCTCTTGCCTTAGATGAAGTTTTTTTAGTTTCAGGTCTATGAGCCAAGCAGTTTTACAGATCTTTAAATGTAATTTTAAAAATAACTTCCCGGGATCTGACCGCGTGGATGGATCCTAGTTGTTCTTGAGGACTCGTTTAAAGAGAAACGGTGGACATATGCTGGATGGGTAGACAGATGCCGGCCGGCCGACATAAAATAAGATGATTACTAAATGTAATAAATTTTTAGGGTGTGTTAAATATTCTGTGGAACCGTTTAAAACTAATATTATTGGAAGGTGTTGTTGCCTGCGGTAGCAACTCCGCCAAATCAAATTAGTAACAAACTTTTCAACAGCTAGCGTGTATTGATTGAGTGATTTAAATTATGATTTCGCAGCCTCTTACATAGCCATATTGGGAAAAAATTAACGACGAAATTTGTGGAATCCTAGTGCACGATCACACCATTTCTTGTGTTAAAATTGGGGCCAGATCGGATCAGCAGTTTCCGAAATATTCATAGATCCAGAATTTGATCTGATCCAGATGTGGTGTTTGTATCAGGACCACGGCCAAGGCCTAGAAATCATGTTGCATGGTAAGTTTCTTTCCTTCCTGCCCTTTTGGTTGATGCTAACCATCGAAATGTTGACACCACCACCCAAACCCCACCGCCCCCACAAATCAATATAGTGCGGCCTCTTCTGAAGCTGAAAAATGGCCAGTAAAGATTCTTTTTTGGCGATGACCGTAACATTAACTTTCTGACCACACATTTAAGACACGTCTTCAGGACCCCGAAATGTGACGCGGATTCTTCTAGTAGACTCACTGTTATCGCTGATGGACGCACGTCAAGCCGTTGTTCGATGGGCTGGCGAGATGGCGGGCCGGCATCTGGATGGCCGGATCCTGACACTCGTTACACAGCCACTCCTTATATTGTAAGTTACTTTGGCTTTATCAGAAAAATATGCGGGAATATATATATATATCATTTTTTTTACAAAAGAAAGTCACTGCTATAGCAGTGACTTTCTTTTGTAAAAAAATGATTGACATATTTGACATACAGACAGATCTGCACCATGCATAAACAAATGATTAGACAGACACTAGCTGCTGAGCCACAGCTAAATCACACGATCATCATCAAGATATTTTTTAATAACCTTGGTTCTACTGGAAGGATCTTCTCCAAACTTGGGGGTCAAAAGCTAGGTCGCAACAGCAGCATTGTTTTCAAAATAGAAATTTTTTACGCATTTTTCAATAACTGGTTCAACTGGAGCTATCATCTTCAAATATAGCTAGCTGTTTGTCCATGGGGTCCCACAATTTTGGGGTCAAAGGCTAAAACGCAACAACTTTAAGCAGCAATGTTTCCAAAATAGACTATTTTTATGTCACGGTAGCCCAATTGAAAAATATATCCACCCCATTATAGGGCAAACGTGTCCTGTTTATTTCAAGGGAGGTAACTTTCGTTAGTTTCACAGATATATGATTTAGGCTACTCTAAAGTAGTTGTCGCCCTTGTTGCGCTTGTGATTTTGTTCAGAAATTTATAATTGGATATAATATTATTCATAGGCGACACCATAGCGGCCATACCGCTACACTTGGCTGCGTGTCATATAATGTACTATGTATAAATTATCATTCACACTGTCGTTGGCTAGTTTTACGCAGCTTTTTTTTACCAAGAGATGCTGAAATTGTATCTCAGAGGGCTTTTCAGAACATCAACTTTTCCCGACCGCTACCCAACCCCCCCCCCCCCAGCAGTGTATTTTGAAATCATTTTGCCAGAAACTTGTTGCCTCAACCAGAAAAAGTGACTTTCAAATATAACGTTTTCAAAAGGATCAAGTGAATGGACCTTTTCGGTTTTAGCTATGCCCCGCTCATCTCTAGCTAAGCTCCATCCACACCTCGCTCGTGTTGGAATCGATCGATCTCTGAACACCCTGACTATCAATTTCCAAAACTACATAGGTAAGCTGTTGAATATTTTAAAACTAATTTGACTGGGTGCTGCGGCAACAACGCCCAGTCAAATTAGTTTCAAAATATTCAACAGCATGTTTATTAAACAGCAAAGAATTACAAAGACATACAATTCATACAACGTGTCGGACTCTGAGATTTTATGACGTCTATATGGAACTCTTTGTGACGTAATGATTGTGACGTCATCATACACGCGCTGAGCTGATTATGACGTCATACGAGGTCAAGATGGATGGATACTCTGGAAAGGTGAATTAACGGTAGTGAGTTAATCGCTCTACATCGGCGCCTAGATAGAGTATACTATTCATGCCGCTTACAAAACTATAGGTAGGTATATGCGATATAACCCAGCACACAGTTGACACACGGTGGGAGTCAGTAATTGGCCCTAAGATAAGCGCTCCGAGATTTAGTAATTGCTTTTTCCTCAAATAATCCTGATCCATTTCCATTTTTCACCTATGGTAGTTTATATATTGTATGAATATTACCAATAAACATCATTTGTTGTTTCCCTTTTCCCTTCCTTTAAACAGCACGAGCGTGGTTCTCCAGATGACAATATAAGAAAAGGAACCGAAAAGAGACACACGCCCACATGTTGTCGGTCTGGAGCTGCGGATTATTTTCATTTATAGAGCACCGAGCATATCTCTTCAGCGACGTACTGAGGAGGCATACTATATGGTTCATGTGTACAATATCATAAACAGGGGCGCCGGAAGCAAATTTGAGGGTCGGAGCAGGTTCCACAAAAAGGGCAAAGATATCTAAAATAGTGTTTTCCCCCTCTCATGGAAGAGTGTTCTGGGATACCAACCCACATGCCCAAGCGCCAAAAGAAAAATGCATTGAAAGGTGCAGGCTCTACGAATCGTCTTCCGGCATTCTGAGTTTCCTATGATCCATATATAAATGTTAGAGCGATGTTGGGTGAACTTATGTATTCTTTGATCCCTTGTACCTATTCCCAATTCACATTATAGTGGGCAATGCTTCTCCGATGCCTGCTTCTAGTCAATTGCAAACTGTGACTAAGCGATGTTTCGCCATCTGCGTGCGTGCGTGCGTGCGTGCGTGTGAGGTCGCGATTGAGACACTGAGAGAGGTGGGTGGGGACGTTATTGGAGCGTGGGAGTCGGGTGTCGTGGGAGTGAGTGAGCTGGCGGACGGGTCATTGTGTGTGTGCGCGTGCATTCACGCATGTCTGCAAGGTGGACCTGCGCAGTCTGCATTGAAAAAGATTGACTGTACCTTAGTTTCTAATTATATTAGATAAATTGCTCAGCCAGCAGCTGGCCGGCATTGTGCTAGTATTGCGCTAAAAGACATCTTAAAGACTTCCTAAACTACAATCACAAAACTATTCAAGTCATGCACCATTGCAAAGCTCGTCCAATTTTCTAAATGTTTATGCACTATTATTTTTAGTTTTTTTTAAGTTATTTGTGTATATAAAATACACCATTGTCTCTAGATTTAACAAATCAAGTGGCCAATAGGGTGTATATTAAAATTATAATTAGCTTTACAAAATTAAAAAACCCAAACAAACATGTTTAGAAAATTGGACGAGCTTTCCAATGATGTATGACTTCAATAATATTATGATCCTATAATTATACTTATTCATATAAATGGCTTAAGTGCGTTGTATCTGAACCTAATAGCGTTTAGCCAAGTAATGCTGTTCGAGCATTGCCTGGCCAGTTTGCCAGCCAGAAGTTTTGCGAGCGATGCATTGAGGGAAGGTACTTTCCCAAAATACGTCAATCTGGGAAAGGTCGCAAGTCAATTCGACTAATCATTTTGAGCATGTGAACAAAGTTTGTTCAGCTCTTGCCTTAGATGAAGTTTTTTTAGTTTCAGGTCTATGAGCCAAGCAGTTTTACAGATCTTTAAATGTAATTTTTAAAATAACTTCCCGGGATCTGACCGTGTGGATGGATCCTAGTTGTTCTTGAGGACTCGTTTAAAGAGAAACGGTGGACATATGCTGGATGGGTAGACAGATGACGGCCGGCCAACATAAAATAAGATGATTACTAAATTTAACAAATTTTTAGGGTGTGTTAAATATTCTGTGGAACCGTTTAAAACTAATATTATTGGAAGGTGTTGTTGCCTGCGGTAGCAACTCCGCCAAGTCAAATTAGTAACACACTTTTCAACAGCTAGCGTGTATTGATTGAGTGATTTAAATTATGATTTCGCAGCGTCTTACATAGCCATAATGGAAAAAAATTTACGACGAAATTTGTGGAATCCTAGTGCACGATCACACCATTTCTTGTGTTAAAATTGGGGCCAGATCGGATCAGCAGTTTCCGAAATATTCATAGATCCAGAATTTGATCTGATCCAGATGTGGTGTTTGTATCAGGACCACGGCCAAGGCCTAGAAATCATGTTGCATGGTAAGTTTCTTTCCTTCCTGCCCTTTTGGTTGATGCTAACCATCGAAATGTTGACACCCCCACCCAAACCCCACCGCCCCCACAAATCAATATAGTGCGGCCTCTTCTGAAGCTGAAGAATGGCCAGTAAAGATTCTTTTTTGGCGATGACGGTAACATTCACTTTCTGACCACACATTTAAGACACGTCTTCAGGACCCCGAAATGTGACGCAGATTCTTCTAGTACACTCACTGTTATCGCTGATGGACGCACGTCAAGCCGTTGTTCGATGGGCTGGCGAGATGGCGGGCCGGATGGCCGGATCCTGACACTCGTTACACAGCCACTCCTTATATTTTATATATGTGTTTATGTATGGTGCATATCTGTCTGTATGTCAAATATGTCAATCATTTTTTTACAAAAGAAAGTCACTGATATATATATATATATATATATATATATATATATATATATATATATATATATATATATATATATATATATATATATATATATATATATATATATATATATATATATATATATACTATATGCTATAGCAGTGACTTTCTTTTGTAAAAAAATGATTGACATATTTGACATACAGACAGATATGTACCATACATAAACAAATGATTAGACAGACGATATATACACTAGCTGCTGAGCCACAGCTAAATCACACGATCATCATCAAGATATTTTTTAATAACCTTGGTTCTACTGGAAGGATCTTCTCCAAACTTGGGGGTCAAAAGCTAGGTCGCAACAGCAGCATTGTTTTCAAAATAGAAATTTTTTACGCATTTTTCAATAACTGGTTCAACTGGAGCTATCATCTTCAAATATAGCTAGCTGTTTGTCCATGGGGTCCCGCAATTTTGGGGTCAAAGGTTAAAACGCAACAACTTTAAGCAGCAATGTTTCCAAAATAGACTATTTTTATGTCACGGTAGCCCAATTGAAAAATATATCCACGCCATTATAGGGCAAACGTGTCCTGTTTATTTCAAGGGAGGTAACTTTCGTTAGTTTCACAGATATATGATTTAGGCTACTCTAAAGTAGTTGTCGCCCTTGTTGCGCTTGTGATTTTGTTCAGAAATTTATAATTGGGTATAATATTATTCATAGGCGACACCACAGAGACCATACCGCTACACTTGGCTGCGTGTCATATAATGTACTATGTATACATTATCATTCACACTGTCGTTGGCTAGTTTTACGCAGCTTTTTTTTTACCAAGAGATATTGAAATTGCATCTCAGAGGGCTTTTCAGAACATCAACTTTTCCCGACCGCTACCCCCCCCCCCCCCCCACACACACACACACACACACACCTCCACCACACTACCCCACCCCACCCCGAATATTGTTGAACATTTCACAGCTTCCAGACATTCCAGCGGCAAGTCAATTTACTTTCAAAATGTTTAACAGTATACCGTCTTGTTTCCACTCAATTAATTTAAGAAATTTTCAACAAAATAGGCCTAGTTATTTCACCATGAAGGAGAAGATCGATTTAGCCAGCTTCTCACGTGACACGACTTGAACAGTTGTGCAAGGTATTACCTATAAAGCCAACGTTAATTAAAGCTTACATGTATGCCTTAGGGCATACGTCGTCTACAGTTGTGATCATTTTCAACAAAGAGATATATAACAATACGAATAAACACCTTTAAGATTTTCCCAGAATATGAATAGGCTATGCCCTACGCCAAAACTCCTAATTGTTGTAAAACTCCTAATTGTTGTTTTTCAGCGGAATAATATACGGGTAATTTGTAAATGTTTATTTAGAAGTTCAAAATTGTAAACACCGCACGTGGTCAGTCTGGTTAACTGTCTACATTATATTGAACAGACAGAACAGTTGTAGGCTATAATGAGGTATAGCCATAGTGCATAGGGTAGATCAGGACAGATTATTGATGGACTTGGTGTGGGGTGGGCCTATAGGCTACATATTGTGCAATATACCTATTAATGGTAACTAGATGAACTACGTCTCGCGCTTCGAGCCCATTAGTTTTTCCGCATATCAGATCATGTGTGACACTGCCGGGAAATAAGGATTTCTTAAGACAGTATAACCCCTTGATAAACCAAATGTCTATTGAAAATTCGAACATTGAATCATTTAATTCTTAAAATGGAGACCAATTTGACTGGTATCTGTTCTTATTTCTATTTATGCAAATTAGTTTCAAAATATTCAACAGAAGATTGCTTATTAAATTGTAAATTCATCAAAGACACACAATCGGACACTTCCGTGATGTACCTTTGTCCCGGTTTACCATGCATGATTAATCTCTCCGTAGTTTAACCTTTTAACCGCTGAGGTGCCATGCAGTGTCTCATTTTCAAGACAACTAAATACAGGAAAACCTGAATATTTTGAAACTAATTCGATCGGAATAGCTCCCAGTCGAATAGATTTCAAAATAATACACATACTATTTCTTACATCATAAAGAATTTGTTGTTTCTGGTTTGTAAGGGTTATGGGGTTAATATTAGCCTACAACATCGTTAACCGAATATGATTTAAACACACATGTAAAAAACACAAAACGTCCCTGCAAACAATGCTATGTTGGGCCAACGTATGTTTATTCATTGGCCCAACATACTATTGTTCGTTGGGATTACGTTGGCCCAACGTATCACGTATTTTTCCCACGTAAAAACTATGTTGAGCCACCGTAACTAACTTACCATCAGCCAACTAACGTAAATACAATGTTGGCCCAACATAACTAATTTTCTATTGATCATCCACACGTAAGGCCAACGTTGGGCCAACGAAACCACACGTTGGGCCAACGTAAGGCCATAGAATGAGCAAAACTACGTTGGCCCAACAAATAAAACTTACGTTGGGACAACGAAACAATGTTTGCTGGGGTGTGCTCTGACACTGTGTGTGTGTGTGTTGTAATATTTGAGGCGTTTATACGCTAGTTCCCAATGCTAGGGTCTAGACTCACGCCTGGCCTTTATGGTTTCTGTTGAATTCTTGTGAATTCTTGTGACGTCGGTTTGTGCATTAGCTTGTGTCTCTCTCTCTCTGTGTGTGTGTGTGTGTGTGTGTGTGTGTGTGTGTGTGTGTGTGTGTGTGTGTGTGTGTGTGTGTGTGTGTGTGTGTGTGTGTGTGTGTGTGTGTGTGTGTGTGTGTGTGTGTGTGTGTGTGTGTGTGTGTGTGTGTGTGTGTGTGTGTGTGTGTGTGTGTGTGTGTGTGTGTGTGTGTGTGTGTGTGTGTGTGTGTGTGTGTGTGTGTGTGTGTGTGTGTGTGTGTGTGTGTGTGTGTGTGTGTGTGTGTGTGTGTGTGTGTGTGTGTGTGTGTGTGTGTGTGTGTGTGTGTGTGTGTGTGTGTGTGTGTGTGTGTGTGTGTGTGTGTGTGTGTGTGTGTGTGTGTGTGTGTGTGTGTGTGTGTGTGTGTGTGTGTGTGTGTGTGTGTGTGTGTGTGTGTGTGTGTGTGTGTGTGTGTGTGTGTGTGTGTGTGTGTGTGTGTGTGTGTGTGTGTGTGTGTGTGTGTGTGTGTGTGTGTGTGTGTGTGTGTGTGTGTGTGTGTGTGTGTGTGTGTGTGTGTGTGTGTGTGTGTGTGTGTGTGTGTGTGTGTGTGTGTGTGTGTGTGTGTGTGTGTGTGTGTGTGTGTGTGTGTGTGTGTGTGTGTGTGTGTGTGTGTGTGTGTGTGTGTGTGTGTGTGTGTGTGTGTGTGTGTGTGTGTGTGTGTGTGTGTGTGTGTGTGTGTGTGTGTGTGTGTGTGTGTGTGTGTGTGTGTGTGTGTGTGTGTGTGTGTGTGTGTGTGTGTGTGTGTGTGTGTGTGTGTGTGTGTGTGTGTGTGTGTGTGTGTGTGTGTGTGTGTGTGTGTGTGTTGATCGTTGTCTCTCGATTTTGTCTCATGTTGCTGTTCTTTTCCATGGCTTTTTTTTGTTGCTCCTCATGCTTGGGCGTGTGTAATGGGGATGGCCTAACCTGGACCTAACGGGGGTGGGGAAGGGATGGGGTTGGTGTTGGGTCGGGGGAGGTGCGTACGGTCTTATGACCTGATGCACCCAAGGGGGGGGGGGGGGGTGGGGGGCTTTAGGTCAGAGACCTCCCGGCCCCTTTGGGGGGAGTGGGGAGGTTGGGGTGTGGGTCTTTCGGGTCCTGGGACCCATTTGGTCTTCTGGCCATCATCCGAGCAGGCACCAGCGCGCACTTGTTTGATTTTGATTGATTAGGTAGCCCGTATGGTGACTGTGTCCGTCCGAGGACGAACTCGATCAGTCATCCGGGTTACATCCCTCCATAGTCCCATCGAAAATTCCGAAAGATTCTAATTCTAGCAATTTGGTTTTGGTTTTGTAATCCGTATGTTGCGTGGTTCCATCCGAGGAGGGATCCATTCAGCATCCGGTTTACTTTGATTATGCCGAAATTTCTTGCCTACCTAACCCTAGCTCACGTTCACACAGTGATGGGCACTGTATGACGGGACCTCAATTTAAAGTCCCATCCGAGAAGACTGATGCTCTGACACTGAACCCGCCCCTCAGGCTATCCACATAGGCGTAGGCCTGGCATAAGGGCCGGTTCATGGTCAGACCACGACTAATGTTAATGGCGCAGGAAGTAAGTCTTGCGTTTATTATGTGTGGCGGTTCTATTACCTTTTTTCAGACGCGGGAAATAGCGAAATTTTCCACATTTGTTAACATTTTAGTGAAGTAAGAATCTTTAGAAAAATAAATGGGCTAGGGGCCATAGTGCTCACCTGGCTGATGAGGCACTGTAAACATGTTTACTTTAATTATTGCACAACAAGCACCATTGGTTAATCGTGCAAGCATATAACTATTGACAAATGGCGCAATGGTCTTTATCATTATTGACTAATGAGTCATTCATCCTTACCACTAATGACTAACGACACAATTAGTGTCCAAGTGTCACTGACACTATTAACCAATGTGACAAGCGTAACCGATGACAGTCGGTCAAGAATCATTGACACAATTGACCAACGGGGTAAGCATAACTGATGCCACCCAACAAGAGCCCCGGATCATGGCATTATTGAATCAAATTAAGTGCCGAATATTCAAGTTGTTTGTTTTTAATATATTTTGCATGATTTCTGAGCTGTACTGTAGGCCTAGATTCTATAACTTTGGTCGTTATTAGGAATTAGGAAACCCGAACGAAATTTCGGCCCTCTTGTCCGAAATTCGAAAAGAATATAGTCTGATCACAGGCCTTTGAATTTTCGTCCATCCATCCCTCTACCACATATCACCCTACTGTTATCTATATATAATATACACACAAAGTGTGTATATATATATATATATATATATATATATATATATATATATATATATATATATATATATATATATATATATATAGTAGGGGGAATATGTGGTAGAGGGAAGGATGTACGAAAATTCAAAGGCCTGTGGTCTGATGTGTTTTTCCAGAAGTTCCGTTTAAAAAAAATTGATTTCTCATGCTAAGAATCAGTTGGCATATGTTCGAGTTTATTCTGGAATGCTTATTGATACGTGTAGCCTACATGATTACACATTATCAGTTTAGCACACTGGTTAGCTGGAAATTCTAGAAAGATAGCGCGTCATCATCATTGCTCGCCTGTCACCCGTTCGGCGTGGTCTCTGAACAGTAGTTTTCTGCGCGGCGTATCTGGGTCAGGTCGCTGATGTAAACATCTCGCCATACGCTTCGGCCTGTGCCTCGGCAGTAAGCGTGGAACGTAAACAGCACTGACGTGTTCTTGTTGATCGTCTGCTCGAATCTGATTGGTCGTCTGCCGAAGTGGAATGACGTACGCGTCACGAGCTTTGGAAAACTATAAAAGCTAACTCAGCAGACGTTCTTTGCTCGGTAGCCGTGTTTATAATGTGAAAGAAAAGATGAGTGTTTGAGAGTTTGAGACCTTTTGGTCAGTGTTGCTTAGAAAATATTGTTTTATAACAATTAAAAGGAGGTGTTGAGATATACAGGCAGGCTTGTGTTGTTGATGTGATGTTGTTTTAGGAAACAAAAGGCAAGCCGACGGCTCAGAGCTAACGGCAGTACAAAGTACTTCCTTACAGTGTTTGCGAGCGGCCATTCAATACCGAACGACGGTCTTCGATTTAAGAGTTCTATAAATAAAACTGACGTCAGCATTATTCCAGTTCGTCCACAACTGCATGGATATGATTCCAGAGGTAAGCCTTTATCTGACATGCATTATCGTGATCATGGCGTGTGTGTAATGTTGCCAACATTGTTGGGAGGGTGTGTGATTTTGGGTCTTGGTTGTGATGGTGGGGTGGTGTGAATACATGTCATGTATGTCTACCCGCATTAACCCAAAGTTGTTCAGAAGGGTGGTTATTGAATCTGTATCCGTACGAATACTAGGCAAAATCTAGGCTAATGGACACGCCTAGGTATGTGTTAGGGATACAACAATTCTGAAATCTCGATGCTTTTATAAGTGTCTTGATTTGATTTTGATGATTCCCCTGAAAATCTTAAAATACAGGGAAAGAAAGGGAATGATTCTGAAACATGCATGATGATGATATGATAGGTTGCAGTGTTTATCTGCCATTGTGACTGTCTTGCTACTGTAAGTCCCCACCGTGACCCAGCAATAATTTGATTAATTTCAATCAGCAAAAACTCTTGACTAGCTGAATATTTAGAAATCAATTTGACTGAAATTTGTTGGTGGCTTAGCAGACTTTCAGTCAAATTCTTTTTAAAATATTTTGCAGGTCCAAATCTATTTGTGTGCTAAAACTCGGCAGTTATACAGTTTGCCTGCAAATAATGACCTCTACATTGGTTGTGAGAAATGTCAATTTACTGGTCATGTTTTTTTAGAATTTATTACTGAAATGGCTAGCGCAATAACTGAGCTACTCATTCCAGTGGTAAATTAATTATTGGCTTATAAATGGACACTTGCTATGAAAAAAATTAGTTTTCTGTATCAATCTTGACCAATTAAATAAGGCCAATTAGGAATACTTGGTGAAATGAATATTCATTTAGCTGATTTTAACTCTGCATTGCAATAACAAACATTAGTGGTTTAGTCCTTGTAACACCTTGTCTTTATTGCAAAAATGTTTTATTTATATATATATATATATATATATATATATATATATATATATATATATATATATATATACATATATATACATATATATATAGTATTGTTAGTTTGTTACAAAAAGGTAGGATATATGGATCATTGAATAGAGTGGATTTATCCGATAGAAAAGCTACATGTTATCTCTTAGCCCCAGGATGAGTGGTCTGAAGTTGATGGTGGTGGCGTGTCAATGTTATCACGTCAGTGTTCAAGGCAGAAAACAATCTATGTAAAATAATATACATATATGTATATATAATAACAGAGACGGAATGATAAGAGTAATGTCATATTTTTATTACCGTTTGCTGATTGCATGTGCAAGGATTATTAAAAAGTTAATTAACTTTTTTATAACTTATTCAATAAATAACCTCTACATGAAGTGTGCATGTCGATTATCTCTGACCTTAACCATTACCACTCTGATGTCAATATTCTATCTTTTACCGTAGCAAAGAATCTGGTGTAAATTTTCACCAATTCTGGTCGACGAAGGTGCTGTCGAAGTTGTCATCTTCCACCAAATTTGTTGAAAAATGTACACCAGTTAATCTTTTAATTTAATTTGAAAATGTAAAAAATCTGACCAGTGTGTTAAGTGTTAATGCATATTTGATTGCATAGTGAGTTTGCCCAACAAAACAATTTAACTTGTCATAGAAAATGTACAATTTGCAGGCTAAGGAAGACAATTTTTGAATATTTACCTCAGTTTTCGAGCAAATTTTCAAAAATACCCTCTTGGTCTGCTTTATGGATTTTTTTCAAGATCAATGCATTATATTTTTCATGAGGTTTAACTCTGGATATGTTAAATATTTTGGAAAACAATTTGACTGAAAGCTGTTGGTGGCACTTTCAGTCAAATTGTTTCTAGCTCACCTGACCTGAAAGGCCAAGTGAGCTTTATGTCGTGGTGACCATCCATCGTCCGTCCGTCAACTTTTCCTTTAAAACGACTTCTCAAGAACCATTGGGATGATTTCAATTATATAGGGCAGGAAGCATCCTTAGGGCATAGGGATCCAAGTTTGTTCAAACGAAGTCGATTGGGCAATTTGGTCGGTGGCCATCTTGGATTTTGGCCGATTTTTAGAAACGTCTTTAAAAATCTTCTCCGAAACCGTTTGAGGAATTGAAGGAAACCTCATGAAATATGATCTAGGGCAAGAGCTCAACCAAGTTTGTTCATGGGAACTTGATTGATCAAATGGTTCGGCGGCCATCTTGGTTGACCTAGTTTTGGCGAAAATGTCCTCCAGAACCGCTGAAGGGATCAGGCCAAAATTTGGCAGATATGATTAGGGACTAAGGGCCAGTAAAGTTTGTTCAAGAGAAATTGATCTATCAAAAAACATGGCCGCCGTGGGCCAATCAAAATATAGCATGTTTGGTGACCATATTGGATTTTTTTACTTGATGGATTTTGAGGCCGAAATTGGTTCTATATAGTTTTTTGGGTATTCTGATCTCAAATTTGCAATTTTCGAATCTGTCGGATAAATGGTTTGAGGGCCATCTTGGATCATTTTCCCGCCAAAAGCTTGCATACTAAAGCAATAGGAAATTTAAAATGTCTTCTCGAGAACTACTGGGCCGATTTCAATTATATTTTAAAATCTCCAAAAAATGGTTGAGGGATCAATTCAGACCTCATGAAATATGATCTATGGTAAGAGCTGACCCAAGTTTGTTCAAGGGAACTTGATTGACTAAATAGTTCAGCGGCCTTCTTGGATGACCTCGTTTTTGCAAAAACAACTTCTTCCCCAGAACCGCTGAAACCATCTGGCCGAAATTTGTGATATATGATTAAGGACTAGGGGGCCATTAAAGTTTGTTCAAGAGAAGCTGATCCGTCAAAAAAACTGGCTGCTTCAAAATGTCTTGAAAAATCTTCTCCAAAACCGATTGGGGGATCGATTCAAAATGCATGAAATATCAGCTAGGGCAAGATCTGCTCCAAGTTTGTTTCAAGGGAACTTGATTGGCCAAATGGTTTGGTGGCCATCTTGGATAACCTAATGTTTGCCAAAATGACTCCAACACCACTGAGTGGATTGGGCTGAAATTTGGGAGATATGATTAGGCACTGAGTGCCATTAAAGTTTTTTCAATGGAAGGCGCTACATCAGAAACATGACTGCAGTGGACCAATCAAAATGTAGCATGTTTGGCGGCCATATTGGACTTACAAAAATGTCCACACTCATTTAGAAGACTACTCCTAAACCACCCACCAACAATTGCGACAAAAATCTCTTGTTCTAAATATTCAGCAGTTCTTGGTTATTGCCAATTGAAATTATTTTCTGGTGGCTTTCAACAGTCAGACAGTTCAGTGTTGGAGCTTAAAGATGTTGTGAGGACTAGATACTCGATTGCTCTGATTAACTTGACAATTATAATACAGATTCTCCTTTACTAGAAGAACAAAATGCTTTTAAAATTTTTGTAATCGGCCCAGCGAAAGCTGAGATACGCATATAGCAACCACCTTGACAACCAAACGTTTTTAGCTATCGCGCTAGAGTTGTGACATCACACCGGGATGACACCAATTCCTGTTAGTCTAGATTATTATCTCGGGGAGCATAGCTAGGCTCTCTACTGCTGCGCGTATTAGGCAACTATGCACCTATTCTTTGACAATTCATTGTTCACACAGGGACACTACATTGTTCGAGATGCACAAAGGTTCAATAATATCGAAGTTGATGATATTTTTGTTGATTAAACTTAAAGGACAGACCTCATGGTCACGGTTCCTGACATCACAATTCTAACGTATAGGCCTGTTAGAGGCGACGGTAACATCGGATTTCGTGTACGTGAATTAGGCTATATTTAATCAAACCCACCCACACACTTCTTGGAATGCAATTCTACAAATGCATATATATCTTATCTTTCCGGATTGACTGCAGCGATTTTGCATAGATGATATAGGCATGCATACAACAAATGCACAACTTTTTAAATGATAGTTAAGTAGGCCTACACCGCTCAGTGCACGTACGATTGCAATTTACCATTGTGTAGGCTTATGAATAAATTTATGATTGCAATATTGCATTTACGCCAGTTATGTGTTTAAAATTAACTAAAATGTCGGGTAAATATAAATTTAATCTAAACTAATCTATTTGTGTATAGTCTACATTGACATATTATTGACAGTACACGGTTTGTTTACAATTTAGGCAGCGGTCGAGGTGCGTAGCGAGGCTTTCACTGCCGTCCGCACGCTTATAGTACAACTTAAATAACATATACTGTTGAATATTTTGAACATAATTGGGTTGGATTTCAACCCAAATTGTGTTCAAAATATTCAACATAGCGTTTCTTGTATCGTGTTCATATGGTTCTAACTAACATATTTGTGTTTTTGCTTTGGAAGCATTTAAACTTATTTATGAGCTGTACTGTAAGTAAAGATGATACGCTAGCGACCATTTAAACTTATTTATGAGCTGCACTGTAAGTAAAGATGATACGCTAGCGACCGCTGAACATCTGTCAATTCACCTACCTATTTAAAATTTGTTCATCCGCTACAGTTTTGCTTTTTCATAACATTGAAATATGAGTGTATGCTACTTCCATACATGGAAGAAGTTGGTTTGAAAAACGATATAGTTCATATGGTTGTCACAGGCGTACCCCCCCCCCCCCCCCCCCCCCACACACACACCAACGTACGTGTTGACCCGTACATGCCTCTACATTATTATTATACAAACACATTGCCAAAAGCTTATAGGTAAACAATTACATTCTAATCAGTAATCACGGGAAATTTCGCATAGGACACACTGACACACTTATTGTACATTCGTAATCTTCAGAAAAAGTTGTAACTGCACTCTGTAGCATATACATTTAGATATGAATAACAGTACAATTACAGCCATCGTCAACCTCTCACACCACCTCGATCATCACACTCACATCCATCCATCCCAGATATTACATAGTACACCCTGTCTTTTCAAGAATGATAATGGATCCGCAATTAAGCCTACTAGACTACAGAGTATTTGGCACATGCATTGGAATATTGGCGATTTTCAGCATTGCCCATGGTTTACCGTAGTTATAGGCCTATTATTATGCGAATATAGCTATCCATGAAACCATTAAAAATGAATAAATATCAATAAATAAAGACTTACCTTCAACCTGACATAATTTATGTTATGGTAGGTGAAGTCTATCCTGTTAAACGCACGTTTTAAAATATGTTACCTTTGTACTACTACAGACAAAGAAATATTGGCCCAGCTCACAGCGCCGTTCCCGGTGTGACGTCACAGCGAGTGGTGGTGTGATTCAGATTGAGGCGTCATTTAGTCTCGTTATTTGGGCTGCCTAACATATTTCTTTCACTCCAAAATGACGCTGTTGTGTTTAAATAGTGTAGTAGACCATAAAATTAAATGAAACTCGTTATTGACCGCAAGTCCTCACAAGACCTTTAACGCATTCCCTCACTCAAATGCATGTGAAAATTGCAAAGGGAATGTAGATTTTATCAGTCACTTGACGTCATAGGTCAATGTAGATTTTAGGACACACTGACACACTTATTGTACATTCGTAATCTTCAGAAAAAGTTGTAACTGCACTCTGTAGCATATACATTTAGATATGAATAACAGTACAATTACAGCCATCGTCAACCTCTCACACCCACCTCGATCATCACACTCACATCCATCCATTTTTCTGTCTGCACAAAAGTAGAATAATGTTGGCATCCTAATTTCAATGAGGGCACTCAATTTTAATTATTAGCATGCCTTTCACCTCGGAATGTTAAGTTACGCCACTGCAGTTAATAAAGTTTGAGATGTTTTTATTATAGATATTGCATTTATATTGTATTTTCCAGGAGATAAACATGAGAATTGGTGGTTCGCCACCGCGACCTGATAGTCTTTTATTGGAACCCGAAATTATGCTAGACTTTGAAAGTGCTAGCTTCAATGAGCCTCCACCTCATGCGGAAAAGTCACGAAGAAGGCGGCGGCGTGTAGTAGAAGTTAAATTCTTTAATGGTGAGTATTCTTTCACTTCATTGTTATGTCAATTGTAAGCAGGAATGCGGTACAGGTTTGTGCTCATCTGTTTGGTGCAAGATCTCCAAAGTTTTGAAGCTACCGTCGTAGTGATTGGTTCAATGTATATACTATGGGGAAATGCTGTGTCATGATTTTGTTTCTGCAAACTATTGTCAGTATTTCGTAATGTTAACTGCCCTGAAAAATAACACTCCCCGGCAGACAGGAAAGTCTTGAGTTTTCAGAACAGTAAACAAGTTGTAAATGTTATAAACATGGGTACTGGTATGCCGCATGATTAATCGTGAAAGGGATTTTAGGAGTGGGACCACACACTGACTACACCATTTTCATGGTGTAATTTCAGAAAAACTTGATGGGTCCATGAGGCATATTGTTTAATGATTAAGAGACCACCGCACAGGTGCCAGTTTGGGATGTCCTTAATAGACCAGTCCAGTTTTAGCTATGCCCCACCTACCTCTAGCTAATCGCCACCCAAACTATGCTCCTATGGCAGCAACAGCGCCCAGTCAAATTAGTTTCAAAATATTCAACAGCATGTTTCTTAAATAGCAAAAACATACAATTCGTACAATTGTAATTGAATTGAGGAAATGGATTTATGAATTGTCTGATTGCTGCAAGCCACCAGATAATAATTTCAATGGGCAATAGCTCTGGACCTGCTGAATATTTTGAAAACAATTTGACTGAAACTAACTTATCCACAAACAACTTTTAGTCAAACTGTTTCAAACTATTCAACATATCGAGAGTTACAACCCATGGAAAATGTAGTTTGCAGAAATTCAGCAGGCAGAAAATTCAGCAGGCAGACAGTTAAGCTTTTTGAATCAATTTAAGGGCATAAGTCCCAGCCAGGTAATCATATCAACAGGAGTGTAATTCAGGTTCTGACTGTCAGTTAGCAGTCATCTCTAGAGGTATTAACTGATCTTATTGTTCCGTTAATTGCATCATGATCTGCGATGGAAATGAGGAAAGGGTCAAATACATTCTTTTAACTTTTTACTGTCCAAGCAACTTTTTACTGTCCAAGCCGGCCATAAATTGCCTCTGTGGAATGTCGATAACCGAACCAGTCATTCCAGTGAAAAATTTTCAAAAATATT
This sequence comes from Chaetoderma sp. LZ-2023a, assembly GCA_034401795.1. Lineage (NCBI taxonomy): Eukaryota > Metazoa > Mollusca > Caudofoveata > Chaetodermatida > Chaetodermatidae > Chaetoderma > Chaetoderma sp. LZ-2023a. Next base: position 58,176,252 of record CM067369.1, on the reverse strand, counting down.
CTCTTGCGATGCAGATGGACATTCATGAAGCTCATTAAAATATTTTCTTTGCCAATCTTGGGCATTACAGGGTTTACATTAAAACACTTGTTATGTGTTGTAGATTATTGAAGAAATTGTTTGCCAAGTATCTAACAGCTGTCGCTAGCCTGATTTTAAAATAAGTGTGAAGTTCTATGTGTTTTACCAGTTTTGAAAGTTTGTTGCTGTTAATGCTGACTGAAAAGCATTGTACTCTGACATTGCAATACATCAGGGTATTTACCTATTTACTGGTCATGCAGGCCAAAACTAGCTGCTGAACTGGCATTGTGGAATGTCTATTTGCAGGGCAAGAGAAGACTATTTTTGGAAATTTGGCACTGAAATGAGCGAGCCAGTCATTCCAGTTGTAAATTATCCAAAATAGTGTTCTCTTGCTCTGCAAATAGACATTGAAAAGGGAAATATTTAGATTTTCTCTACCAAATTTAAAGGGAAACATCAGACCCTCTACTACTTTGTATACAATGAATCTACAGACCGTACCGTTTTCAAAAATATAATTGTAAGCTCTGTGCTCAAATTAGAAATATATGTCTTCGTTATTTAAACATGTGATACATTAGTTAAATTTCTATTCCAGGATGAGGCGTATGACGTCATAAGTTGAACGTTTGTTTCGCTGGCATCAAACACTATCGTTATAAAATTGCGAATTGCTTTTTATAGGTGTGTTTTTCTTCAGCGGTGTTAGGAATATATAAACTATATTTGCGGAAATGTTGAAGAATTATAATAACACCCTTTGTCTGATTTCTCTGACAGTGCCGATTTTGACATCAGGTTTTGATCTTTAGAGTTAAGATGTATTAGCCCCACTATTTTGAAATCGATTTACATGCGTAAATTTTTTCTTTATATTAATTTCTGTTAATTTCAGTCAAATACTTTTCAAAATAATCAGCCAAACCTAGTGGATTTAGCACATTTGATCAGTATTTTTGGAAAAGTGTTAGCAGTTAATCCTGTACTTAACTCTTTCAACGACAAATCCCTGAAAAAGTAAATTCTTTACGATTTATAGCATATTCTGTTAAATATTTTGAAATTAATATGACAGTGAGGCCATTGCTGCCTAAGGAAGCAAATTGAGATAGTGAGAAGCTTACCCCTGAGTTTGGGGTAGGGGAATTTATCTGTGAAGGTGCCAATACAAGATGCTGCTAGTGTGTAAATTATAACCATTACTCAGATAGTGCACACTATCCTCTAATTGGATCTTACACACTATTTCGTCATCCTGAGAAATAAGATACATATAGAATGAACACCTATAACCCAGATAGTTAAGTCTAAAAATAAACATGTGACCGACTTTAGCTAGTTGCCAGAAATGATCTATACATTAGGCTAAGCATGCATGCACACTTGTAGTGTATAGTGGGCTGTGCATACGTGTTTATCACTACGCAGCAGTTGAACTGTACCTTTCCTTCTTCATCCTACGCATTTAAAGCTTAAACCCCATATGTCATCCTGATCTCATTCTAACCAATCAAAACTCTACATAGAAACACACGCATACAGTTAAAGTGTGAATTCATTGGTTCAAAGCTAGTGATTAATTTCTTTTTTTTAAACCTATGACATGTTAGCAGGTGAATGAAAATAATGGCATTAGCACTACACCACCACCCCCTCCCGTATTAATTGTTCCGCATGACTGAATCTAACAGGGAAATTAATGTCAGCAAATCTAACCGGATTTAGTTTGTCTTGTTAAATAGGCTTAATGTCCTTTAGCTGTCTGTTTTGGGATTTAAATTGTTTAATATACTATGTTCTAGCTAACCTTTATATACTTAACCCTTTAATTGGCAAGCCGGCCAAACGCAGCCTCTGGACAGGTCTTGAGAAATGTCTGTTTGCAGGCGAAGAGAAAACTATTTTTGAAAATTTACCACTGGAATGCCTTGCTCGATAACTGAGACAATACATACATAAATAATAATAATAATAATAATAATAATAATAATATTAATATTAATATACATGTATTTCAGCCTAGTACCCTCATCATCACATCACAAATATTTGTTGTCATAATAACCCATAAAATCTGTAACAATTAAATTATATCACTTATGATATGTTTAGTCTACAATACTACAACCTATACACATTGAAATTATGAAAGCCGAGATATTGTCAGTATGCTGGTGTAATGTAAATATCTGTCAATCATGTACTGTTAGCTCTAAATGTGAACAATGCACTAAAAATGATTGCTCTAAATTCAGGAATCTGTTCTTAAACCATTCAATCTCTGAATTTACAATTGCGATTGTGATTTAAACCAGTGTTCTTCAAAGTATGTGTGTACAGTATACCATCTCATATTACATTTCATATTTTTGCAACTCAAATGAAATACTTATATTTTGAATCTTCTAAGGTGGATTAAGCCTGTCATAACTGCTGATGAATTGAATAATTTAGGCTATTGTTAGGAAATGTTTTGGTTAACATAACCCGCTAGCATCTATATTTTTGTGTGAAATATTTCTCATGTATTTCAATTATTGTTTTCAGCCCTGATAAAAAATAAATTGGCAACTTAAATTTTTCTAACCGATGAAACATTACACCCATTCGATACTTTGATGTATGGAATAATGGAAATATGATGGATAAGGGGGCCATTCTATTAGTGCGGCTACCTATGCTACTATAGACAACTTTTGTGTTAATAACTGTAATTAATAAACAATAATTATCGCATGTATCATGTCCATATTTTAGGACATTGTTATGCTAAATTATCTATTTCGTAGCAATGGCCTTAGACCTTTGCTAGAATGGATGAATCCACTTTTAGCTATGCTGTCTAAGCTCCACCAATCCTTTTCCCGTGTTAGAAAATTTTGATCGATTTCTGCACTCCCTGAATCTCAATTTCCTGCAAACTATACAGCCCCCCCCCCCCCCCCCCCCGAGTCAAATTAGTGTCAAAATATTCACCATTGATCATGTTTGTTGAATAGTAAATACATGTATACAATTCGACCGACTTAAGCATTTAAGACAGACTAAATTGCATCATTCATTGCGTAATTGGTTATGAGTCCGCCTACATGGGATGTAGTTGATTTAGGACAGACTAAATTGCATCATTCATTGCGTAATTGGTTATGCCGTCAGCCTACCTGGGATGTAGTTGATTTAGGACAGACTAAATTGCATCATTCATTGCGTAATTGGTTACGACGTCAGCCTACATGGGATGTAGTTGATTTATGACACTAAATTGCATCATTCATTGCGTAAGTGATTATGACGTCAGCCTACATGTGATGTTGATTATGACATCATTATGATTCATAGATGAACTGCATTCGTCTATTAGTAGCATTTCAGAAATAAAAAGGTACTTGATTTTTATGCTTGATAATAAACAATATACATGTCATTGATTTGCTACCACTAGAATATGATGTAATTGTGGATGTTGAGTTGTAACATAGCCATGGGACTATTCCGTTCTGCCTTCTAACTTTAACCCATTAAGCCTTTAACCCTCACATTTGTTCAAGAAAATTGGAATATACTTTAAAAAAGCCCATTTGCAGACCAAGAAGACTATTTTTGAAAATTTACCACTGGAATGACTGGCTCGGTTATCGAGCCAGTCATTCCAGTTGTAAATTTTCAAAAAATATTCTTGTCTTTGTATGCAAATGATGATTTTTCAAAACTACTGCAGAAGCCGTTATTGAATGATATCATATGAGTGTTAACACTCGCCAGCCAACAATGACTGCTGCATTTACCTTGAGAGATGGCCATTTACAATCCAGGGAAAAAATATTTTTGGAATTTGTCAAGGCAGCCATTTCAGTGGTAAAATTGTGAAAATGTTCTTCTAGAGCTTGACCAGCAAAAGGTCATTCACTGAGCACAAATGTAAGTTTTCTTAACAAATCCTAACCATTTAATAAGTATTACATTTTGTGTTTTCTGTTTTGATTTAGATTTATACAGACAGACTGGCGAAGTATTAGGGGAAGGCGCCTATGCATCTGTACAGACTTATGAAAATATTCAGACAGGCCAGCAATATGCAGTCAAAGTAAGTGAGATCTAAAGCAAGAGTACTTTTCTGTCTCCTTTCTTCCTCTGCCATTCACCTACATGTATTTAGACATCTTCTTGTATCTTTGCCAAGTATATAAATAGTGACTAGGTATATTTAGCATGTGATGTTGAGAGCTCTGTCTAGATACTACTGGCTACAATATGGCTCAGAAATAACTTGACATGTTTCCAAAACAAAATAAAATGTACTATTGAATATTTTGAACATAATGGCCCTTTCCATTTTATCCATACAATGCGTACATCATATGTCGTCATAATCAACTACGTGACGTGTAGGCAATAGGCAGCAACACCACCCAGTCAAATTAGTTTCAAAATATTCAACAGGTTACCTGTATAGTTTTCTGGAAATGAATAGTCAGGGAGTTCAGAGATCGATCGATCCCAACACGAGCATTGGGGTGGAGCTTAGCTAGAGATGGGAGGGGCATAGCTAAAACTGGAAAGGTCTATTGGATCCAGTTCAATTATGTTCAAAATATTCAGTGGAACATTTCTTACTAACTAATATGGTTTTGTTTAGGAAACTGAGCTGTAGAGTACATATACCTAGAAACCTACTGCTCATGCTTCCAGATCATTCATTGGTCATATATTTGTTAATTCTAATATGCGAGACAGGACAACTCTGCCAGTTCGTATATGTTTTGACTGAGTAACCTTTCAGTCTGGTACATATTTGGCACACAGTCAAGTGGGTGAAATCCTGTCAAAACATAATTAATATCTAGGTATGGTTTACATGTAGTGAGCACTGAGAAGTGATAGTGCACTGGCGGATATCGTTTTTTAAAAGGTCATATTACCTGACTCTGTCTGGATCTGCCTAGTGATGGAATGCTAATTATTTCCATGTGGGATGTTAATCTAGGGGATGGGATGGTGGGTGGTGTATTACAGCTTTATTGTGGTCGCTGGACTATGAATATCAGCAGAATATTAAGTAAAATTAGCAGAATATTGATACTCTATAAAAGTATAGTACATTTCAGGCATTTTGTTAAATAATCTATTCACTGACACCAGCCCACCCCCATTATATTAGATGGTGAATGGGTTCACATTGAATTAAGTAATACAAACTGAATTTAGGTACATGTAATTTTTTGATAACTAATGCAAATCTTCCACATATGAACTCATTCATGGATATCTTCACCTAAGAATAAGGTTGCTTAACCTGAACCTTAAGTTCCGCCTGATAACCATACATGTTTTGGATTGCAGATGACCGGATTATGGAAATTTCATTTCTGTTAAAAAACTCAGCTAAAAGTAAGGATCCTCACTAGACTTGGCCATCCATCAGTTTGCCCTTTTTGGTGGCTGAAGATTTATATTACAGGGCTACAAATAATACATTTCTTCTACATGCATATGGTGCATCTAAGATTAGGATTTTACCCGCAAAGCAGAACTTGTGAACAGATGCACAGAAATGTGCATTGTAGCATATCACCCAGAAATGCACACGCACAGCATGCAACCCAGATTACAAATTCACCTGTACCAGTTATTGCTTACTTGCATATATAATAGAATGTAAAAAGCCCTATTGCGACCCTAATTAGTGATTAAATTGATTGTGGGATCAAAATTTAATGCCATCAGAAAGCTGATAGATTTTGATCACAGAACATGTCAAATTAATTTCATTTAGATGTGTATTATAGATTTATGTGTGTTTTTGCTGAATTTAGTTTTAAGTTTAGCACAAATTTCTGTTCTTTTCCATAGACTATCAATAAAGCGAGTGATCGTTCAAGGAGCAAAGTGTTCAAAGAAATAGAGATCTTCCATCATTGCCAAAATCATCCCAATATATTGCAGCTAGTCGAGTTCTATGAAGAAGGCGAAAAGTAAGTCAGCTGCTGGGTTTATTTACGTACTAATGAGGTTAACTTTGCCTAGATGGACATAATACATGTCAAAAGTACATAAGCTAGCGAAACACATTATGCAGCCGGTGTCCAGTTTGAAAACAATTTCTTATGGAGCTTTCACAGCAAAACTATTTTCTCAATGAAGTCAAATTATTAACAGGCGATAATAATACACTTAATTGAGGAGTTGAATTTAGCAAGTAGTATTTAAATTGAAGAAATTTGTGTTATTGTTAACATGCAAGATATTTTATGCATTCAGTTTCATCGATCTTCAAAAATAGTCATTATTACTGGTACATTTGATACATGTAGAATTCATACTTTGGACATTTATAGAATCGATACCACTGCAAAAATAGCATTTTGATGCACGTGAATAAATCAGGAGAGGTTCTTAGTATTGTCCGAATAAATCTTATCTGGTATTGATTAAATTTAGAAAAGCACATGATTATATCTTTCAGGTTTTACTTGGTGTTCGAGAAGATGGATGGCGGGAGTTTACTTGCTAATGTTGAGCGAAGAGGCCATTTGTCTGAACGTGAAGCTAGTCTAGTCATTCGCGATATTGCCACGGCGCTTGATTTCCTACACAACAAAGGTATATACTTTCATAGACATTAAATGGTAGGGCTGCAACGATTCATTGATGCATCGATGGATCGCGATACTTTCCCCACGATACGATACACGATACTTGTTTTCCGAATCGCGACACAGCAAAAAAAAATGTCCAGTGAGATTAATTCAGTAACATCGGATAAGACCATTGATTTTAGACGTTAAACACTCTAAATAATATGCGGATACAATAACCTTTTTAAACTACGATGTAACTTTACCTCGAGGAGGGATTTTAGTGCAGAAAATTTAGGGACAAGTCACGACTGTTAGTTACGAAATCTGGTAATGCCACATAGATTTTACAACCTCGTTCTTGGTCAATTCTCGCAATATTTTCAATAAATTCTCGCAAACATTTAGTTCGGTCTTTAAACACTTCTACAATGATGCCGGCAGTGAAAATTCCTTAAATTTAATCCAAATTTCTCGCGATAAAGAACCGCGGTGGGAGGCAATGAAACAGCTTTTACTGTTTATGTACTATAGAAGAAAAATTGCTCGCGTTTGTGTGATGCGGAGGGTGTCTACGGGATCAGCGTGAAATACGAAAATAAGAGCAAGTGAGATACGAAAATGAGGCATCAAATTATTAAATCAATGAGCGCCTGACACACGTAATATACACTATAGGGGAATTTCATTCATAAATGCACACTAATTGGAGTTCCATATAGGGTCATTCCAACAGCATCCAATCACCCCTATTAAATGGACCGCCAGGAATAAACAGAGCGCTCAGTTTTTAGCTCACATGGCCAGAATGGCTAAGTGAGCTTATGCCATGGTATTCATCCTACCATTCGTCAACCTTTTCTTTAAATGGCTTCTCAAGAATCACTGGGCCGATTTCAATTATATTTAGCAGGACGCATCATTAGGACAAAGTGATCCAAGTTTGATCTAGTGAAAAGCCGATTGGCCAATTTAGCCGGCGGCCATCTTAATTTCGGCCGATTTTCAGAAACATCTTTAAAAATCTTCTCCGAAACCACTTGGGGGGATTGATGATGCAAAACTCATGAAATATGATCTAAGGCAAGTGCTGAACCAAGTTTGTTCAAGGGAACTCGATTGGTCAAATGGTTCGGCGGCCATATTGGTTGACCTATTTTAGCGAAAATGACCTCCAGAAGTGCTGAACGGGTTGGGTTGAAATTTGGCAAATATGATTAGGGACTAAGGGCCAATAAAGATTGTTCAAGGGAAGTACCATCAATAAACATGGCTGCCGTGGCCCAATCAAAATGTAGCATGTTTGGCGGCCATATTGGATTTTTTATTTGATGGATTTTGAGGCTGAAATTGGATGGGTGTTTTTTTTTGTTTTTTTTATCTCAAATTTGTAATTTTCGAAAGGGTCGGATAAACGGTTTGGCGACCATCTTGGATCATTTTCCCACCATAAGCTCCCATATTAAAGCAATGGGAAACTTGAAATGGCTTCTCGAGAACTACTGGGACAATTTCAATTATATTTGGCAGGAAGTATCCTTACGGCATAGAGATTCAAGTTTGTTCAAATGAAACCGATCAGCCAATTGGGCCGGTGGCCATCTTGGATTTCGGCCGATTTTTAGAAATGTCTTTAAAAGTTTCCGAAACCGCTTGTGGGATTGCTGCAAACCCGATGAAATATGATCTAGGGCAAGAGCTGAACCAACTTTGTTCAAGTGAACTTGATTGGTCAAATGGTTTGGCGGCCATCTTGGTTAACCTAGTTTTAGCGAAAATGACTTCTCCAGAACCGCTGAGCGGATCGGGTCGAAATTTGGCAGATATAATTTGGGACTAAGGGCCATTAAAGTTTGTTCAAGGGAAGTTGAACCGCCAAAAACATGGCCGCCGTGGGCCAATCAAAATATAGCATATTTGGTGGGCATATTGGATTTTTCTATTTGATGGATTTTTATTCAAGTTTGTTCAAACGAAGCCGATCGGCCTATTGGGTCGGTGACCATCTTGGATTTTGGGAGATTTTAGAAATTTAAAAAATCTCCGAAACCGTTTGAGGGATCGATTCAGAACTCATGAAATATCATCCAGAGCAAGTGCTGAACCAAATTTGATCACTTGTAAACCTGATTGGCCGAATCATTCGGTGGCCATCTTGGATAAGCTAGTTTTCGAGAAAGCGACTTCTCCAGAACTACTGAAGTGATCAGCCCGGAATTTGGGAGATGATATTGATGACTAAGGGCCATTAAAGTTTGTTCAAGAGAAGTTGATACATAAAGAAACATGGCCTCTGTTTTCTTGTTACAAGTCTGCTCAACTGCTCAACTCATTAGAGTTCTACTTATTGTTAATGAACAGTCTAGTTGAAATGCCTATGGTCCAGGTTATCTATTCTGCTGAGATATTATACTCTTGTTCAAACACAACACCAGCTTGTTCAAACAGATACCATATTCGTGTTCAAACAAACCATGAATAAATTTGGTTGACTCAGTAAAAAATAATATAGGTTTGAGATTGTGCGGTAACCTTGCCATGCTGATTGTTATTGAGTTCACTCAGCATTAACCCTATCAACCCTCAAATTTGTTCAAGAAAATTTGCATTTTCTCATAGAAAAGTCCATTTGCAGACCAAGAGAAGAGTATTTTTGAAACTCTTTAACCGGAATAACTATCTCTGTTATTGAGCCAGTCATACCAGTCACACCATTTCTCAAGACCACTGCAGAAGCCTTTTTTGGCAGATATGAGTGTTCTAGGGTTAAAGCTGATGTTTGAATCAATAAAATCTAGAACTGCTTGGTTGTTTCTAAACACAGAAATAGTTTAATTTTATCAATCACAGTTTATGTAAAGCACACAGAAACTAGTATTATTTTATAACAGCTCACTGTTCGCTCAGAAAAAAAATGTCATTTGAAATTTAAGAAGTAGTAAAAGACTGGTCAGATGGGTATAACATTTATTTGAATCATAATCCAGCTCCCTTCAGAAACTCGAGTAGAAATACATTACCAGTGTTGCATGTAGTGCATTTGACATGTCATACGCTATGTAAATTAATGGAAAGATCCATTACTAACGCCCCATCCCCCCTATATCCCATATTTCTAGCTCAGCTCTGGCCTCTTTGTGCACATATGTTGAAATCTATATGACACACATGAATTCCAAGAATCTAAATTTCAAGGTAGTTATACAGGTACGCTGTGGAATATTTTGAAACTACTTTGAATGGGTGAAGCCCTGTTACTACTATGCTCTGTCAAATTATTTCAATTTCAACGGAATTTTTATAAAATGGCAATTTAATCAAGGCATATATTTCAGACAGTCATGACAGACGATTGTCACGTTTGTGACAAACTTTGGTTATATCGATTGGATTCCTCCATTACATAACTATCTTCTACCATGTTAAATTCACAGGTATAGCTCATCGCGATTTGAAGCCAGAAAATATCCTGTGCAAGAAGCCTGGTGAACTCGTTCCTCTTTGTATATGTGATTTTGACCTGGGCAGTGGTGTCATTGTTGAACAGGCCGAAGAAAGTCCATGTACTACCCCGGAGCTTCTTACACCAGTAAGTCAAACTCGTTAACTATTATTGCAGAATATTTATCTGGGATTTGTAACAAATGGCTCGATATAATCAGCCATGATAAAAAGGTATGAGTATGATGGTAGAATGTTAAAGTTTATCGAAATGCCCTCATGGCGCGACAGTCACAGCCCCCTTGGGCCTCTTGTGTTATTCTCCTGTATTTTGAATAGAGTGTGTGAATGTCTATTGTGTAACTGTCATGTTATTATATAATGATTCATGAATGTATTCAGATATATATATATATATATATATATATATATATATATATATATATATATATATATATATACACACACCTGTGCAAAAGTTAAGCACCACCCTATTTTTACGCACATGCGAGGGTATATTCATGTGCTATGAAGAAAGCAATAGCATAAACATTTATGTACCCATCCATCTTAGTGCAAGAGGTAATAATGCAACTAGAGGAATGCTGATTATGATGGTGGGGAAACACTATGTTTTTGTTTGAACTTGAAAACGAGGCCTGAATATAGTTACGTTGACACAACTGACAACTATTGCCCTACAGTTGACACACGTGGCTAGATTGTCATTAATGGTGTCTGAAAAGGAAGTTTAACATCTGTGCACGAGTTTGAGACTGTCATTATTAATACCGGGTATATCCACCTTGTGCCTGGACACGACGTCTCATGCTGGTCACCAACCGACTGATACGCCATTGTGGTATTCGTTGCCATTCAAGATGGAGTGCGTCTGCTAATTCCTGTAAGTTCTGCACAGGAGGATCCCCCCTTCTCACCATGTTTCCCAGAATGTCCCAGATATGCTCAATAGGGTTCATGTCAGGGCTCCTTGCTGGCCATGGTAGGGTTTCGATGGCATTCTGGCGGAGGTATTCCTGCACAGCTCTAGCACGATGTGGTCGGGCGTTGTCATCCATGAATATAGGGTGGGTTCCAGATGCATGATTTACAAAATGAGGGACTACAACTCTATCCAGTATGGAATCTTGATATCTTTGTCCATTTAGTGTTCCAGGTACAGTCAACAGATCCAGCTTACAATCAAATGAGCTGCACTCCCATATCATAACGGAACCTCCACCAAATGGAACTTCTTCCATGATGTTACGTTGGTCGTACGCCGTGCGTCTGGACCTCCATACACGAGTTCGACCATCTGTGGCATGAAGCAGGAACCGACTTTCATCGGACCAGTGTACCCGTCTCCAGGATCTCATGTTCCAGTGTCTTCTTTCGTTGCACCACCTCAGACGCTCCTCTTTGTGGTGTGCAGTGAGGAGAGGACGTCTGACAGGTCTCCTAGCTTTCATGCCAGCAGCATACAGTCTCCTTTTGACGGTAGACATTGACACTCTATTGCGCGTTTCCCATTGCTGACTGAGCACTCTGCTGTTGGTGAATGGAGATCTCCTAACAAGGCGTACTAGGGCTCGATCATCACGGGCAGTAGTCTTCTTCGGTCTTCCAGATCTAGGCCTGTCCTTCACCTCGTTAGTTTGCCCATGTTTTGCAATCAAACGACTGATTACAGTATGGTTAATGTTCAGCTGTCTGCCAATTTCTCTGCATGACATACCAGTGGTATGCATGCCTATGATTTGCCATTTCACACGATCACTTAACCTTCGTCTTGCCATAGCGGTTCACAATCAAGAGCTAATTCTCTCTACAAATAAACCACGGTCATGAACACAAAATTCCTAATCTTGTCGCCTAAATCTGTATGTAATGTTCTACACCTCAAACTGGACTTTTACATAACTGAACATGTGTGCTGTTTCCCGCCACCCACGGACATCAAGCTGCGTGAAGTCATGCATGCATGTGCATTTCGTACTTGGAATTATGTCAGCTAACGCGGGGACAAAAAGTATGGCAGCCTAGTTGTACCATCATGTTTCTACGTTCTATTGTTTTTGCTGGTGCTTAACTTTTGCACAGGTGTATATATATATATACACACACACACATACACATCCAGTCGGCATAAACTAGAAGTGCTCTATTTTGCACATTAAATCACGTTCTCAAATACGCCATAGCAGTTGTCTTTAGATTTAAGAAATGTGCATTTGTAGGTCAGGAAGAGAATTTTTGAAAATGTATGGTACCGCTGGAATATCTGGTTCAATAATTGAGGCAGTCATTCCAGTGAAGTTTAAGAAATGGCTTGCAAATGGATGTGCACTTGGTAGAAAATGTGATTTTCTTGACATTCAAGTGGTGATCACAAGATACAATACATGTTTTAATGCATGTAATGTGTTTTCCTTCCAGGTTGGATCGGCCGAGTTCATGGCTCCAGAGGTGGTGGATGCCTGGTTAGGCGATGCATTCAGCTATGACAAGAAATGTGATCTTTGGAGTCTAGGAATTATTCTGTAAGTTTATGAGTCTGTTCTTCATGAACTTAAGCGCCAAAAGAAACACACCTTTAAAATCCCATATTTGCGTGCTATTGTGTTGATTAATGATGAAACCTAAGCTCTAATTTAAGCCATACATGTATTTACGTGCATGTTGGCTTTGATATTAGAAAATTATGTATGCTTGTCCATTTTTATTATTCTTATAACTATGATGTTGTACTGTGTTATATACAGATACATAATGCTGTGTGGATACCCGCCATTCTATGGGCAGTGTGGTGAAGACTGTGGCTGGGAAAAGGGTGAAGCATGTTTTGCGTGCCAGGTATGCAGTAAATATATTCGCATGCATATTAATTAATTGTGCATTATGATTCCAGTTATTGGTGCTCGATGTACAGTACAGCTCAGAAATAACTAAATGTTTCCACAACAAAATAAAACATACTGTTAAATATTGTTGATCATAATTTGATTGGAAGATATTCCAATGCAATTTGTTCATAATATTCAACAGAACATTTCTCAGTTCTAGCGAGATGTTTTTGTTTTGGAAACACGTTAACTTGCTTGTAATCTACTGTAACGTGTGAGGCTCATTTAGCATATAGATTTTGTTGCTTCTTAGCCCCTTTAATGGTTAAGCTAACCAAAGATTGTTCTAGTGGTGACTGGTAACCTTGAGAAATGTTTGAGATGCAAGCACATTTTTTTGTGAACCTACCACTGGAATGGCTGGCTCGATGGCCACACCAGTTAGTCCAGTTGTAAATTTAAAAAACATGGCCTCTAGTAGTGTCTATTGGTAATATTTTTGTGATTGATGATTGGTTTAGCAAACCAACCGATGAGTGAGTAATGATCAATCATTTACCGTTCCCGTTTCGGCCATTGTTATGTCTAATAGTGCATAGTGATTCTTCATAACAAATATGAAATGATATGATATTTGGTTACAGGCAGATAAATCTATTCCTTAGAGTGTAGCTTCATAAAAACCTTTCATAAAATTTACTTCAGCCATTTGTAAAATTTGCTTCAGATGGTTGTATCAGCGACTATGAATGACAAAATAAGCTAAATAACAAATACAACCAATCATCGATTTTGGACAATCATGATCGATGTGTTGATTGAACATGTAAACTGACCAATGATCGATCAAATCGATTAATTGGAACCCCACTACCCTCTAGGATTCCAAATTTCTGATTTTCCTCAACAAATTTGCTCCACTAAAGTGTTATGCAGGCAACCAATACAGGCGTAACCCTTTTTTTTGTTTGCACAAAGTTTACACAAATATCTGAAAACCTGTTTACGGTTCTTGCAATTTCTTTGATTCTTGTATTGCTTAAAACAAATTGACTCGGGGGCCCCAAAATAATGAATGGTTTATGCACATTTTCGATTTGAACATGACTGCTTGATAAACTCCACCCCAGGTCTTGGGTCACATCAATACCCAGAATCCTACTGGCCAGAAAACTGATATGCATTGATACAGCATTAGAATGCTACTATCAGTTAATACTGAATGATTTACATGTAATTAACTGGCTCTGACCCTTTATCAGCCAAAAAACGGCTTCTGCAGTGGTCTTGAGAAATGCCCATTTGCAGACCAAGAGAAGGCTGTTTTTGAAAATTTACCACTGGAATAACTCCAGTGGTAAATTTTCAAAAATAGTCTCCTTGTCTGGAAATGGATATTTTCTGAGAAAATTGAAATTGTCAAATTTGAGTGTTAAAGGGTTAGTTTTTACTGAGTTGATTATGTACAGTTTGTATGTTAAGTACGGTGAAATCTTTGTAAACAATTCAACCATCTATAAACCAAACAACCTTTACACTGAGCACCTCATCTAGTACAGACTATTCTCCTTCAGAAATTTAACCATGCTAAAGTAGAAGCCTTTCCCAACTAGTCAAGTTTTCCACTCCCTTTGATCTTTACTTTGGAGATGTCACTATATACTGAGACTTGTATCTTTACCCACATGTATGTAGTTAATCGTACACAATTTATCCATTACGTCTACATTACCTTTATTATGGGGTAAGCTAAATGTATTTTTACGTGCTGTCTTGTTGCAGGTTATTTTGAACACAATTTGCTTGACAATTCAAGCTTTTAACTTTTGAGTAAAATATGTTCAAAATATTCAGCAGCTTTCGGATTAACCCTTTCATATTCATGGTTTATTAAGAAAATTTATATTTGGTGGTAAAATTTGAAAAAAAAAGTGGCCTACAAATGGGTATTAAATGAGACCACTGCAGCGGTCAGCCATTAAAGGGTTGAAAAAGCTTTGTATAATCACAATAAAATATTAAATCTATTGTATTCATTATAATTATCTTGTCTTAACCGCTGCTGATTTGTCTTTTCTAGGAGAGCTTATTTAACCGTATCCAAGATGGAAACTTTGATTTTCCGAATCCTGATTGGGTAGATGTATCCGAATCTGCCAAAGATCTGATTTGTCACCTACTAGTGCGTGACCCACGCGCTCGCTATTCCGCCAAAGATGTGCTTGGTCATAGTTGGGTTGTGGCTCCTCCGAGGGCAGCCCCTCTGAAGACACCAAAGTTGTTACTCAGGTATGTCAGAATTATAGATTTACATGTGCTATACAGCACAGCTCAGAAAATAATGTTACCTGTTTCCAAAATAAAAACAGGAACATGTTAGTACAATTTATAACACAGTCAGAATGTTCTGTTGAATATTTTGAACATAATTGCATTGGAAGCATTGCTAGGCAGCAATGCTTCCAATCCAATTATGTTCACAAATTCAATTCGGGGTTCTGTTTTGGAAGGAATTTAACTTGCCTCTGAACTGTACTATATATCCTACTTTGTGAAATGTGAACCAGATTTATTTTGATTCTGGTTGTCTTGACATACAATAATGTATATGTATGTAACGTCTACACGAGTTGTTTTAATTGAAAATTGGTAAATATGTCCGTTAGGCGTTGATCAGTCAAAGTGGATATTTTGTTATTTGATGGAATTTAACAGTAGAAATGGTTATATATTATTTGTTGTCTGAATTTGACATTTTCAAATTAGATCGATCGATCGATCGTGTTATTCAAACGAAAGTGATTTGTCGATTTTCCTCGTGGCCATAGGACTTTCTGTCTAGCAATCAAGATTGATCTATTGTTAGTTGATGGATTGTGACGGTAAAAAGTGGAGTATGTAGTTTTTGGGACTTGGTTAATAAGATTGTCTAACTTTTCAATCTGATTTGTCGATATTGTCTAACTTTTCAATCTGATTGGTCAACACATAAGTATACCTCAGAAATAACTACACAGTATATCTTCTAATCCAATTATGAATGTTATAAATATTCAACAGCTTACCTCGTGTTCAAAGTTGTACTAACATGTTTCTTTTTTTCAAACATTCTTCTGAGCTGTACTGTATGTAGTATGAATAAATCCTAACAAACTACATTTAATACATATAGCATGAGCTTTGAAATAATCAAACCCGATTTTCTACCACTATGAGGTTTATAAAGATGGCTACTTTTTCAGGTGGATTTACGATTATGTAATCTTATCTCTTTTGTACTGTGAACGATGAATCATGTTCGTTAATCTTTATTGCATACATTTTATATATTGTTTAATTGTTAGTAATCAAATGTTTTGTTGTCTTTGCAGGAATAACAGTACAAAGGATCTGGAGTCATTCGCTGATGCAGCGATATCAATAAATCGTATGATGCAGCAACATCTGGCAATCTCTGATAGTTTGTGCTATGTGCGCCGGAGGGTGTCATCAAACAGACTGGGAAGTGAAAGGAAAATTATGTTTGAGGATAGCATAGATGAAGGAATTGACATAGAGATGCCGAAGCTTAGCCTCTCTCCACCATCATCAAATCTGGCTAAGAGACGTGCTTTACGAATACGCCAACTGAGCGAAACCAGCGAATATAGCAATTATAGTTGTATTGGTTCACATTCACCAACAGAGGGCATCATTATCTCGAAATGAATCACCAGTGCTGTTGGGGATAGAGGGAATCTTTCTTGTCTGAACTGGTTGAGAGAATTGTCGTGCTAATAACTACTATTAGCACCGGAACGCTTTGAGTGGTCTAGTTTTGTAATGCAATAAGTTGACTGAATTTGGTGCCTTGTAAGCGGTGAATACGTGCGTGTGTGGAAGATAATAATCATGCTCTATATCAAGCTGTCCAGATGATGATGTTATGATTCTTGTCACAGATAGATAGATAAAATTTTATTTTTTATTTTTACACGAAGACTGTGCTTTCATAAGGGATTGGTTGATGAATTTTATAATTTTGATACAAGCGATTGTTTTGTGTATTGTCTAAGTTGTTTTCGGAAGATGAACGATGACAAATGAAAATTTTTCATTTTTGATAAACGATGCCAGTGCTATTTAGGAAGTATGTCTGTATAAATTGTAAATATGTATTGTAAAAAACGCGCAAATAATTTGAAAATTATGTCTGTTGGCAGTAGTGCCAGAATTCTGTGACAGAGTGCATAGCGCGATCGTAAGACTAGATGTCTGATGTATCTCTATATATAATATACAGAGATACGTTGGACATCCAGTCTTTCGATTGTTTTATCCATTCAACCACCGGTGTTTTATGGTAAGAATGCATTGGAAGTCATAATTCTGATGTTACTCTTAAGACATTACCATTATATGTTTCTCAGGAAAAAAAAAGTTCACTCTTTACTATGATTTTCATACGACTTATTCGATGGACTGAAATTAACTGCAATATCTATAGGTACTGCTTGATATTTAGATCTGTTGTGCACCTGATAGAGGTGTGTTTTATCATTAAGGCTAACTAACACAGAAATTGAATATTATCCCTTTTGACCCTTGAAATCCTAATGTCTCAATATCAAGATAACTATGCAGGAAAGCTGGTGAGTATTTTGAAACTAATTCGTCTGGGATGTCTTACTGCCTTCAGGAAGCACTCCCAGTAAAATTAGTTCCAAAATATTCAACAGAATATTCCCTATATCATAAAGAATTTGTCATTTGTGTTCTCTAAGGGTTGAAGGGCAGAGAGATATCTGCGGATGTTATAGATTCTCTTGTGTATATATATATTAGATTGTCATCTCATTGAAAGCCAACTATATTCTGTAAACAATCTGCCAAGTTGCAAAAATATGTGGATGACTGCAATAACAAAGACAGTTGACATAGTATCCTCAGATCATCATATCATGTTTGTTATTAAATTCTCGACTTGCTCAGTGTACAGGTAACCTCCAAGCAAGTTTCTGTTCTATGAACAGCTAGCTACCATGGCTACGGAATAATGAAGTGTTTTACCAGTCCAGTAGTTGTCTTTATTGGACAGTGTTTGGCTTTCAATGAGAGACAGGCGATTAACTGTATTGTAGGCGTAACTTTGGAGATTAACCCTTAAAATTTGAGTCTCAATTTCATGACACAAACTATACAGGAAAGATGTTGAATGGACCTTTCCAGTTTATCAATTCATCATATGATGTCATAATCAACTACGTCATGAATAACGTAGATAAGTACTTACCTACGTCATGAATGCATAATTGGACATTCTAAGAGCTGTTGTATGAATCGATTTAATAAATATTCTTTTGAATATTTTGAAACTAATCTCACTGGGCGCTGTTGTTGCAACAGCACCGAGTCGAATTATGTTCGAAATATTCAACAGGTTACGTGTATGGTTTTCACGGATTTGATAGTCCGTCGATCGATCCCAAAAGTGTGGGTGGAGCTTAGCTAGAAATTGACAGGGCATAGCTAAAACTGGAAAGTCCATTAGTGCCATCGGCAGCAACCGCTCCCAGCCAAATTAGTTTCAAAACATTACATAGAATATTCCTTACATCAAAAAGAATTAGTCAGTATTTTTGTTCTGTACAATTCAAAGGGTTAATAATCAAGCTAGTGTGTTATTCACTAAGTGTGTTATTCACTATTGACCATGTAGCAAAATAATGATGATCCCATACTGACTGTGATAATAATAAAAAAGATATCCCATATATATGAATGAATTGAATGTCGTCATCATCATAATAATAATAATGATCATAATGCTGTACTGTTTTTCGCGATGATGACGCTGTGATGTAATGCCACAATGATAGGATTTCAATGCTCAATCACTAGTTCTTTGTTACATTGATAACTTGTTTTATTATTGCCGGTCTTACAGGGACCAATAACTGTATTAAACCTTGCTAACCAAATATATATATATATATATATATATATATTTTCTTTTCCCAGTAATCATGATCCCTATTATCAAGTAATATCAATCGATTAAAAACTGTAAAGAGCCAAACATTATTTGACTATAGATATATCTTAATCTAACCGTCTAATGGTCAAAATGTTTATTGTCCAAACCGGTATTCTTGTTGTATGTGTTCATGTGCAGGCCAATAGAAGACCTTTTTGAAATTTTACTGCTAGACTGGCTGCCTCGATAACCTAGACAGATATTCTGGTGGTAAAGTTTCAAAGATAGTCATAATTTGCTTGCAAATTTTTCATATGCTGAGCAAAAATTTAAATTTTCATGGAGCTTGACCATTAAAAGGTTAAATATGTGCTTAGCTTTAACCCTTACCACTCTAATGTCACTATTCTATCTTTCTACTGTGTCAGGAGCAAAGAAACTGTGGTGTACATTTTTAAACAATTTTGGTAGACAATGTTGCCGTCTACGACGGCACCATCTTCCACCAAATTTGTTGAAAAATGAACACCAGTTCATCTTTTAATTTAATTAGAAAATTAAAAATTTTGACACTAGAGTGGTACGGGTTAATAGAGGTTATTTGGAGGCTAGTTCTATCCTATGCGTGAAATTAAGCCTTTGAACCTGAAATACCCAGAATCTCGATATCTATCTAACTATGCAGATGGTATGTTAAATATTTTGAAACTTATTTAACAGGAACCTGTTGCTGTCTCAGGCAGCACCAGATTCCAGTCAATTTGGTTTCAAACTAGTTAACAAAATATTTATTATATTGTAATTGTGTTTTCAAATTCTGTACTTCGGCAGCCCTACAAGTGTTCCTATGTTTCCTATATTTTCCTTTTAGAGATCTATATTATGGTCAAAACCACCTATATTTCCTAAATTTTTTCATTGTTGACACCCAAGTACTCGTAGAGGCTAAGTTAATGAAGAACAATTTGTATGAGTTGCACAAACACACATATGGTCAGAAAGACTGATCTAAGTACAGATGAACTGACCAAAATATAATCTGCTTCTTCCTAGCCCCATAGCCAAACCACCCAAGACTCGATGTATTCCAATAACAGTTACGACACTAAAGCTGTGTTCTCACTAGAGACTTAACCGCCGTAACACAATACTGAGGTATGACATTATTGCCGATTAACTCTCCAGTGAGAACACGGCCTAAGTCATGAAAATGGAACTATTTACATGTACGTGGGAAAATTAGTTTATTTTCCAATATTTTTGTCTGAAATTTCCTAGTTCTATATTTGCCCAAATGTCGCCTTATATTTCCTCCTATATTTTTTGATATAGGTAGCTTGTAGGCTATTCGGGTTCAAAGGGTTTTTAAGGCTATCCCCATACTAGTAATTATTAAGCTACTAGTGCTATTTCTGGAGCCACCTGCACAATGAGATAGTATGGTCCAGCTCATAAATAATTGTCGAGGTTATACCAGTTATCACACAGAATTTAACTGAGTAACAATGCGCCATATGCTTAGATTTGTGTAGAATAATGCAGTATGTACTCTTACATCCACCATTAGCCACATTTATTTAACCTGTTATAAGACTAAACACACTGAAATTAGCCGATAGCTATCAAATGTTTTTGCAGAATTTTGGATTAGACTTATAATCATTAGGTCTTGTGCTCATTTTCTCCAGTGATACATTTTGTATTAATACAGATTTTTGTAAAGATATCTATGTGAATATGGACCCTGGCAATTATGTAAATTAATAATAAATATTCTTTTGTCTGCTACAGATACAGTACCGCTCAGAAATAATTTTTCAAAACGAAATTAAAGTAAGAGTACATTTTTTCGAAACGGAAACCGTATTCGTTTGTAAGAAATGTTCTGTTGAAAATTATGAACTTAATTGGATTGGAAGATATTGCTTGTATTCAATCCAATTATATTCAAAACATTCAGTCGTACTAACTAATACATTTTTGTTTAAAAAACTACTTATCTGTAAGCTGTACTGTATTGTTCGTGTCGGCATGATTCACCAAGTTATTGGAGAAATTATCTACTGATAGGATTTGTTTAGATCATCCTGCAGAAATAAACAAGTATTCGATGTTCCGCATCAGATCATCTGATATACACACATCCAATACCGAGGTCAATGTGACCCATGTTTTTTTTAATGATAACTGACTAAAAATTGCTTCTTCTGAGTGTGTCTTGTATTGCATGCGAGTCACAATTTCACCCTTTAACACTCATATGAACCAAAACGGCTTTTGCAGTGGCCTTGAGAAATGTCCATTTGTAGACCAAGAGAAGACTATTTTTAGCTCACCTGGCCTGAAAGGCCAAGTGAGGTTATGCCATGGCAACCGTCCATCGTCCGTCCGTCAACTTTTCCCTTAAACGACTTCTCAAGAACCGCTGGGCTGATTTCAATTGTCTTTGAGAGGATGCATCCTTAGGGGGGCCATCTTGGATTTCGGCCAATATTAGGAAACAGCTTTAAAAATCTCCGAACCCGCCAGATGAATTGATGCAAAACCCCATGAAATATGATCTTGGGCAAGAGCGGAACCAAGTTTGTTCAAGGGAACTTGATAGGTCAAATGCTTCGCCAGGAATCTTGGTTGACCTAGTTTTAGTGAAAACGACTCCAGAGCCGCTGAACAGCTCGGGTCGAAATTTGGCAGATATGATTAGGGACTAAGGGTCATTAAAGTTTGTTCATGGGAATTTGACCCGTGAAAACACATGTTTGGCAGCCATATTGGTTTTTCTTATTTGATGGATTTTGAGGCCGAAATTGGTTTTGTGTTTTTGAGGATTCTGATCTCAAATTTGCAATTTTTGAAACGGTCAGATAAACGGTTTGGTGGCCATCTTGGATCATTTTCCTGCCAAAAGCTCCCATACTAAAGCAATGGAAAATTAAAAATGTTTTCTCAATAACTATTGGGACAATTTCAATTATATTTGGCAGGAAGCATCCTTAGGGCATAGGAGATAGTTTGTTCAAACGAAGCTGATGGGCCAATTGGGCCGGTGGTCATCTTGGATTTTGGGCGATTTTAGGAAACGTCTAAAAATCTTATCCGAAACCGTTTGAGGGATCGATTCAGAACTCATGAAATATCATCTAGGGCAAGCCCTGAACCAAATTTGTTCACTTGTGAACTTATTGGCCGAATCATTCGGTAACCATCTTTGATGACCTAGTTTTTGAGAAAACGACCTCCAGAACTGCTGAAGTGATTGGACTGAATTTTGGGAGATGATATTGATGACTAAGGGCCATTAAAGTTTGTTCAAGAGAAGTTGATACGTAAAGAAACATGGCCTCTGTTTTCTTGTTACAAGTCTGCTCAACTCATTCTACAATGGGCCTCTTGTTTGAAACCGAGCCAGTCAGTCCAGTGGTAAATTTTCAAAAAGTCTTGTGTTGTTCTGCAAAATGACATTTTCGAGGTTTAATAGAAATTACTGTTTATGTAAAAAACCGTTTTGATTGTCTTGTAATAGGTTTGAATTGCAACTCACAGCTACGTCTTGTGCGTCTAGATCGTGTGTAAATCCTTTACCTTTCTGACAAATCTGCCTGTGTCGTGACTACATCTCGTTACACTTGTTACTATTATTACGTGTGATTGAAATGGCCTTCTTTGTTATGCAACTTATTTCATCAAATATTGTTTAGGTACCGTTATCATAATTGACTGAGCTTATTAATAAGCAATAGATTTGTTAAAATGAATTTTATTGTGAATTGTGAAAGCCTTCGCGGTACCATGATCTATAGTTTATGTATATTTTGACTGACTCATACTGATAGGTCTAACACGAAGATTAATATGAAACCTGTTACATATTTTGAATTTGAGAGTTTCACATGAGAAATCAAAATGTTTTCAAAATAATCCCCATGACTCGGCAAGTAATATGAACTGAGTACGGTATATTTAGAAGCAGTTACTCCTGTTTATAACAACCATCTGTCTTATGGTTAAAAGAAGTGGTGTTTCCTTAACCATCTCGCAGATGAATTCCCCATATCTCATTTTCAAGGCAACCATACAGGAAAACCGTTGAATATTTTGAAATGAGTTTGACTGGAAGCCGTTGCAGCAATGTAAGTCAAATTCATTTCAAAATACTCAACAGAATAAGTTTTATATTGTAAAGAATGTACCTGTTCATGAATTTGTCATTGAAAGGGTTGATAGGCTGAGGCACATCTATAGATGTCTTAAGGAACCATCAACTTTTAACACTTTCAAGAAAATTTAATTTTTCTCGCATTTTCAGACGAAGAGAATATTTTTGAAAACTCGGTTATTGAACCAGTCATTCAAATGATAAATTTTCAAAATTGTTCTTGGTCTCCAAATGTATATTTCCCAAGACCACTGGTGGAGCTGTTTTTTGGCCGGGTTAATTGTTAAATGGTTAACGACAGAAAAATGGTTGTTGTAGATATGTTTGACTGTCATAGTTCAGTTCATGTCAAGAGAGAGGGTTTTGTGGGTTATGATTTTGCAAATGTCTTTAGGTTTATGAAAGATAAGTATGTACAAACTTAGCTAAAACACTGCCTGTTTTATTTACAAACTAATATTTCATACAAGCGATTAGTCGATACATTAATCATCTAGCAATTATCTTAGCAGTATCAAAATTGATTGTTCTCTGTGAAGTAAGTCTGAATACATTATAAATGAAGGCAAATAAGTATTAGGAAGCATATTTCCCATGATTGTATTGCAGTTGTTAGTTCGGTGTCATTGTTTTCATCTAAGATGCAGCTTGATTCCATGGCGAGTAATTACATTATTATATAATGTGCAATGTTAAATAACCAATTCCCTGAGCTCATTTGTTTTATGTGTGTGCGTGTGTGTGTGTGTTTGCTTGCGTGCATGTATGTGCGTGCATTGAGTGGCCCCTAAGTGTTCACATGAACTAGCAATCATGATTCCTGTGTACAGAAAATAACCATTTCTAGCATGCAAGGAAAATGTTTCAGAAAATCGTCTACTTATATGATTAACTCTCAGTGAAAATGGTGTAAAAAACCCCATCTTTTCTCATCTGGGCTATTCATGAATCATGAGTTATCTCCCTTTGGACATGTGACCACCCCAGCCTTAGACTTCTAATACTTGTGCTGAATGGCCAAACCGTATGAATGAATGAATGATAGAAATGGATATGAATGCATTTATATTATTTCCACATTTCAAGAGACATAGTTAATTGCTGTTATTTCCATCTCATTTTACAAATGGAAATATCATTTTGTTTTTAACAAATGTATGAGTTGTTAAATGATATATACATTTATAAGTCACCAAATAGGCTTCCAGATAGCGAGTGGTGTGAGGAGCTGGTCTGTATATGTGGTTCTTGATTGTTATTGATGACAACTAGTACAATCAGTTTGTCATAATACTATGCATGTATGTACAGACGTGACAGTGCTTCTTGGTGCTACTAGTCAAACACCAAACAGTGTTATGTCTGCTGTATTAACAATTGTATGAGTGTAATATGAAAGCAGTTTAATCACAAGAGCTGCTCGACTTGTGTAAAGAATGAGATTATAAAAAAGAAATAAAAAAAGTTTACAATGAGTATCGATGTATGTGTTATTCTTTACATCCACCTGTTATGTTCAAAACCAGATATTCTTGGACATTTTGAGTGTATCTGTGCATATTCTCTTCCTGAGGTCATGTCAGTTGCTCAAATAACATAACTTGGCATCCTGATCACATGACAGATATTTACTTGTACGGTGATAATAGACTGATCCATTTCTAGCTATACCCCACCCATCTCTGGATAAGCTCCTCCCACTTTGTACATGTGCTTGAATCAATTCATATACTCTGAATCATGAATTACCAGAATCCCAATTTCAAGGTAACTATACAGGTAAGCCGCTGAATATTTTAGAACTAATTTAAGGGGGTTAAAATAATATTGAACAGAATGTTTAGTAAATTGCAAATGCATCAAACACACAATTCATATACGAGCTACGTTGTATATCATACATTAATCACTTGGTGTCCATTCATGGCTGTAGTTTCAATGCTATAGTTATAAAACTCGTTTGTCATGAACTACTGTTGTATATTTTAAGCTAATTTTGTCTTCAGTCATAAGTAGATCAGCGTGGTCTAAATGAAGTGTATCCCAGTACATGTTCACCTTTTCCAACTTTGTCATGTCTTAGCCTCTCTTGTGCCAGCAGCGCCTCAGTGCTCAAAATGCTACATATACCAACTAACCGTGTAGCGGTCAAGATTTGCCCATTTGCTGGACAAGCCATGGCTCTTTTTGTAACTACCAATGAAATTTATAATAAAAAGAGGACAAAAAACCCCAAACTTTCGGAGGTCGTTTTGGCCGGCTTGATGATCCAAGGGTTAATTGTTTTAAAAAATCATAAATTTTCTGTGTCTTTGTCCATTTGCCGGCTAAGAGAAGACTATTTTCTGGAAATTTATGACTGAAATAACTGGCTCAGTTACCGAGCCAGTTATTCCAGTGGGAAATTTCCAAAAAAATATTCTTAGCCTACAAATGGGCATTCCGAGAGATCACTGAAAGTTCCGTTTTAATGCTAAGTTGCCATATGAGGGTTTAAGAGCAAATCAATTTGTCTTTAATTTAATTGGTCCACTGAAAAATATTTCAATATGCCTCTACCTATGCTCGCAAAACCTGATTAGACTAATCACTGAAAATCTTGACATTTAACTGAATGCATCGACGGCTCTTCACACATGTTTAATTTGATTTAAATATCGCACAACTGGATCAATCAACAGATGAAACAAATATATGTATCAATAGACTAAGTAACACAAAACAAGCAAAAACAACTGTCAGCGTTAGCTGAAATCTACCCACCCAAGATTTCGACAAATGAGTCAAAGTTTCACCAAAAAGTAAATGGCTCTTCACAGCCATGTGTGCAACCTCTCCAATTTTGATTAAGATTATGTCGGTATACTGAGTTATTGGCTGATAATGCAGCACACTGTAATTGGCCTGAATATCAATATGGTCTATCAGACCACCACAGCAGCGCCCAAGCTTGAAGCTCCCTTCAAGAGCTGAGCTTATAATCCCAAATCAAGAGTTCATAGGACTGAACCCCCAAATGGCAACCTCCCACTAGTCTGGTGAGGATCCCTTCAGGAGAACTGACCTTTTGGCACCAAAAGCAATACATCAGTTTTCAAACCTCCGAATGCACCCTCCACACCAAACTCTAGCGAAAGTCCAGAAATGCAACGCAGTGCTCTTAATTGTGTCATTGGTTCACCTTGACCTTTAAGCCCAACAAACACTGGCCATGGTACCGCCAAACATGACAAGGGCCCATGCACATACACACAGGAGTCTCGCTCGGCCTTCGTATCGTATTGGTGAACTGATCATTCTCTTCTTGTCTCGGCTTTTCCCTGGTCAGATCCCGCAAAGCGGCCACCAGAGTTGTGTATAGTTAGTGGTTATTGTGGTGTGCCAATTCTTTGTCTTGGCTGCTCTGAACATTTTAGGACAGTCATCAGCTGAACCTATCTCATTTAGGCCAACTTGTTTATCAGCTCTGTTGATGAACAGTTCGTTCAAACAGTCAGTGATTTGCTGCAGGGTCTTGTCGCGGTTCAACACCCATGCGCGCATTCACGTTATACTATATATTTTAGTATAAGTTGTAAACCATGAATATTAGTTAATTTGACAATTTTTGCACTTCTGTGCCCACAAATTGTATTAAATTGAAGGATTAAGTACAATTGACTACTATAGAAACGCATAAAACTATTTCATTTATTTACAAAGGTATTTGAATGTGACCATTAACATCATATAAAGGTGGTTTTTTTTGTTGTGTTGGCTTAACTTATGGTCGGCAAAAAATGTACGAATTTATAAATTATGTTCCTTCCATCCAAATTTGATTAAGACCTGCCAATCATTATCATTTTTGTAAAGTAGAATGTTCATGAATCACATAGGAATGAAAAGGAGAATGATTGAGATAATTTGAATCTTTAACCTCCATGCCACACTTTTGAGCCATTTTGTTAAGCCAATGCTCATTAAGTGTGATGGAGCTATCTGTGTATACCCAGGTGCAATATTGTGCAGTGTCACATAGGCGTTAGGATTGTAGGTTATAACATAACTGTGCTCACCATAAGTGAGGGAATTACAGCGTCAAGTCATAGGCGTACGGCATGCAAAAATCTCTGCGCGTGTGTTGTGGTAAAAGGGTGTTGGTGGGTGGTTGGGATGGTGTCAGAGTCAGTCCAAATGGGTGTGTTGATGGAAGGGATGCGGCGTCCCCCCCCCCCCTCCCCGGAAAAACTTTAACTAAGTTCGGATCCCGCTTACCCCGATTGGATATCCGAATGCCCGAGTAGGCCTATAATTGGATAAAGGTATCATGTGGTACAAATTCTACTCAATTGTATGCGTAAACAGGTGAACCAACCACTTGATACCGTTGATCGGAGTAAATGATAACGTACCCGAACTTACACCTTGAAATTTAGATGTTCTCAGATGGCATCTCCTGCATTTTTAGCTCACCTGGCCAACGGAGTTTATGCCATATCGACCGACCATCTGTCGTCTGTCCGTCCGCTGTCCGTCAACTTTTCATATAAATGACTTCTCAAGAACCGTTAGACTGATTTCAATTATAATTGGCAGGAAGCCTCCTTATGCCATAGAGATTCAAATTTGTTCAAACAAAGCCGATCGGCCATCTTGGATTGTGGCCGATTTTTAGAAATGTCTTAAAATCTTCTCCGAAAGCGCTTGGAGGATCGATTCAAAATTCATGAAATATCATCTAGTGCAAGAGCTGAACCAAGTTTGTTCAAGACAACTTGATTGGCCGAACAGTCTGGTGGCCATCTTGGATGACCTAGTTTTCCTCGAAAACTACTTCGCCAAAACTGCTGAACGGATCGGGCCGAAATTTGGGAGATATGACTACAGACTAAGGTCCATTGAAGCTTTTTCAAGGGAAGTTGATACGTAAAACAACATGGCCGCCGTGGGCCAATAAAAAGCGTGTTTGGTGGCTATTTTGGATTTTATTATTTGTTGGATTTTGAAGACGAAATTGGTTTTATATAGGTTTTTGGGCAATCTGATTTTAAATTTGCCATGTTAAAAAATGTTGGATAAACGATTTGGCGGCGATCTTGGATCTTTTTCCCGCCAGAATCTCCCATAGGCTACTGAAACAATGGGAAATTTAAAATGTCTTCTCGAGAACAACAGGGCCGATTTCAAGTATATTTGGTAGGAAGCACCCTTAGGCCATATGGATCCATGTTTGTTCACAGATAGCCAATCAGCCAATTTGGCCGGTGGCCATCTTGGATTTTGGAAGATTTTTAGAAACGTCTTTAAAAATCTCCGAACCGCTTTGTGGGATCGATTCAAAACTCATGAAATATGATATAGGGAAAGAGGTGACCCAAGTTTGTTCAAGGGAACTTGATTGGACAAATGGTTCGGCGACCATCTTGGATGACCTAGTTTTCGCGGAAACGATTTCCCCAGAACTGCTAATCGGATCGGGAAGTTATGATTAAGGACTAAGGGCCATTAAAATTTGTTCAAGGGAGTTTGATACGTAAGAAAAACATGGCCGCCGTGGACCAATCCGTAGCGTTTTTGGCGGACATCTTGTATTTTCTGCAAATTTCTGAGAAAATCATAAAAAGACTACCGGTACTTAGGCTATTTATTAACCACTGGGCCAATTTGAATAAAACTTGACTAAACCTTCTTCACACAAATTAGATTGGTAAATTTTTCCATTGATCATCTCGTTTTGTTTGTGGCCAATAATTCCACGTCAGCGATACGCGTACATGTCTCTTGGTTTTTTGTTTTGTTGTGTGCGAGCGAGCGAGTGTGCGTGCGTGCGTGCGTGCGTGTGCATGCGTGTGTGCGGTGTTTCAAGTTTACACACTCAAAATTGTGGCGGGGTGGGGAACTCATATCTTTGCTGCCAACTCCAAAAGTGGCACCCTCTTCCTACGACCGATATATATTTAAATTCAATAGGCCTACGTAATGATATTTTCATATACGATTTATGCATAATTACGAAACCTATGAGTTTGACAACACGCGAACGTGACGAATGACTAACCTGTTTCGCTTGGATAATTTAACATTCAACTGTAGCGTTTTGGTTTATTCATAAGATAAGTAAGGTAGACCTAAATAACACCAATGCGGTCACAGTAGAACGAATACTGACGCCAGCTTTGTGGAAAAACATAATGTTTTTATCAGTGTATGTTTGTATGGGCCAGCTTGCTGATGACAGCGGCGAGGTCACGCCATCAAAGCATAAACAAATTACAAGATCAAGCCGGTCGTCGTAAAGCGATAACCCAAGCTACCATATTCCACCTAATTTCAATCCATGATATGCCGCCACGTGAATACAAGACGCGCATGAGCAATCAGAGACTTACACCCTCACCCTTCCATTTTAATTCTCTGCGAAAGAGGGCGTGGGCTGATGAGCGGCAGAGTGGTTTCCGCGCGATAACTCCCTACAGTTTATCTGACCACTTTGAAACCTCAAAGGATTACTGGCCTAGGTCTGAGAAATCAACCTATCGAAATCGACGCTGATCTGTAATCCAATATGGCCACCAGCCACCGACGACCATCTTGAAAATTGAAATATGCGACCGTCCATCATCCGTCTGTCTGTCTGTCCATCCATCCATCCGGCGTCGATCAACTTTTTCTTTAAATGACTTCTCAAGAACCACTGGACTGATTTCAATTCTATTTGGCAGGAATCATCTTCAGGACATGGGGATCCAAGTTTGTACAAACGAATCTGATCGGCCAATTTGGCCAGTGGCCATATTCGTCTTTTAAAAATCTTCCCTGAAACCACTTGGGGGATCGGTTCAAAACTCATGAAATACCATCTAGGGCAAATGCTAAAAGAAGTTTGTTCAAGGAAATTTGATTGGCCAAATAGTTCGGCGGACGTCTTGGCTGACCTAGTTTCGCGAAAACGACTTCTACACAACCTCTGAGTAAAAAAAACATGACCGCCCTCGACCAATCAAAGTCTGCCGTGTTTGGTGGCCATTTTGGATTTTTTTATTTGATCGATTTTGAAGCCAAAATTGGATTTATATAGGTTTTTGGGCATTCTGATTTCAAATTCGTCATTTTAAAAATTGTCGGATAAACGGTACCTGCCAAAAGCTCCGATATTAAAGCAATGGGAAATTTTTAATGTCTTCCTCTCGCGAATCACTGGCTGGTTTCAAGTATCTTTGGCAGAGAGTATCCTTAGGGCATAGAGATTGGCCAATTTGTTCGGTGGCAATCTTGTATTTTGCCCGATCTTCACCGAAACCGCTTGGGAGATCGATTCAAAACTCATGAAATATCATCTACGGTAAGAGCGTATCCAAGTTTGTTCAACGGAACTTGATTAGACAAATAGTTCGCCGGCCATCTTGGTTGACCTAGTTTTCGCGTAAACGACTTCTTCTAAAGAAGCGCTGAACGGATTGAACAGAAATCTGGCAAATATGATTAGTGAGTAAGGGCCATTAAAGTTTGTTCAAGGGAAGTTGATACGTCACAAAAAACATGGCCCGCCGTGGACCTATCAAAATGAAGCGTGTTTGGCGGGCATATTAGATTTTTTTATTTGATGGCTTTTTGACCCGAAATTGGTTTTATATATGTTTTAGGTATATGTTGATTTCAGATTTCCACTTTCAAAACTGTCGGATAAACAGTTTGTGGACATCTTGAATCTTTCCCCCACTAAAAACTGCCATACTAAAGCAACTGGAAATTTAAAATGTCGAGACCCGCTGGCCAGATTTCAATTACATTTGGCAGGATGGATACTTAGGGCATAGAAAAATTTGCCCGGCGGCCATCATGGATTTTGGCAAATTTTTAGAAATGTCTAAAAATCTCAAAAACCATTTGGCGGATCGAATCGAAACTCGTGAAACAACATCAGGGGCAACAGCTGAACCAACTTTCTTCATGGGAACTTGATTGGTCAAATGTATCAGCGGCCATCTTGGATGACCTAGATTTTAAAAACGACTTATTTGCCGCCATGGATCTATACAAATTTAGCCTGTTTGGCGGCCACCTTAGATTTTCTGAAAACTTCCTAGAAAATCATATAAAAGACTACTTATGAACCACTGGGACAAACTTAATAAAACTTGACTAAACCTTCACAGAAATTAGAAGTCATCTCGTTTTGTTGGGTTGTGCCAGTTGCCGATAATTGCAGGTGAGCGATACAGGCCCATTGGGCCTCTTGTTACACCTCTAAGGTATACTGAATCTGAATATGACGGGTGCATATGTTACACCGTTTGTGGAAATTGAAATATCCACGATTCCCGCCAAGATGGCCGCCGATAATGTGAATGGTCATATTTCTGTCACTATTTCAACTAGAATAGCAATTTTGTTCTCTAAATATAGGTTTCTCCAACCAGATAATGAATTTCCTGAGTAGATTTAGGTGCACTTGTCTTCAACATTCTAAATTAAACATGCTTACCATTTTCCATAAGGAAAACCTGTCTATTATGACCACCTACTGTTTGGTGACAAACTATAGCAATTTATTACATTAAGTTGGTTGTAGGACATCTGTCTCAAACAAGTTGTCGTACTTGCATTCCAAAGGCTATCTACCAAGATATTTAATTCAAATGAATGGACCTTTCCGGTTTTAGCTTTGCACCGCCCATCTCTAGCTAAGCTCCACCCACACCTCGCTCGTGTTGGGATCGATCGATCTCTGAACACCCTGACTATCAATTTCCAAAAAAAACTACACAGGTAAGCTGTTGAATATTTTGAAACTAATTTGACTGGGTGCTGTTGCTGCCTAAGACAGCAACAGCGCCCAGTCAAATTAGTTTCAAAATATTCAACAGCATGTTTATTAAATAGCAAAGAATTACAAAGGCATGCAATTCATACAACGTGTCGGACCATTTGAGTTTTGGTGACGGTCTATATGGAACCCTTTGTGGGGGGGGGGGTAATGATTATGACGTCATCATACAAGCGCTGAGATGATTATGACGTCATACAAGGTCAGATGATGGATGGATACTCTGGAACGGTGAATTGCATTAACTGACTCCTTTTTGCGGTGACCATGTTTTGATTGCTTATGAAGTGACCGTTATGACAGTTTACTGACGATGTATACCCTCCTTAAATAAAGATTATTATTATTATTATTATTATTATTATTATTATTATTATTATTATTATTATTATTATTATTATTATTATGAACAGGTGTGATGGTATATAGCACCAAATTCAGGATTTATCTCATTATACTTTACACGCTCATTCAAATAAAGCGTTCACGTTACATTAACACGATATCCCTGATATTGACGAAGAGTCGTTCTAGTTTATGATATGACATGCCGACTCCACTGATTATGGCAGTTGTTTTCCAAATAGCAGTTAAAAAGTTGTTAAAGCTAACTGAGCTGTGAAACAGCCACGCCTAGCCGTAGACCAATGTTTCTCGACAGAGCATCCACACCAGACCATCTGCAGAACTTCTAGAGATGACCCTGCTGTATTTTCTGGCAACGTGGCAGGTGACAGTGATTTTTAAAACTTATCCATTACTGTTGAGTTTTCCCATTCCATAGCAACCAATGCACGAATCAAACGCTGTTTGTCTGTTTGCTTGTTTGTTTGTTTTGCCTAGCTTTCCAAGTTTGAAGCAGAAGTCACCACATAGGAAGTTACCATCTTGCTGGAGATAGTTGTGCGCAATCCATCATAGAAGGAATCGAGCATTGAAGGATCAATATGTGATTTCTCAGCAGTTGGGCATTGTTGGGCCATATGGATTTACAATGCGACATTTTATTTTAGGGCCGTTTCACATTAGTATAGCTATGTCAATAATTGCAACGCGTTCACTGACGCTCGCACGCGCACACACGCACGCACATGCGCACATCAACATCCTATACAGTATCACTAGAATGCGACCATGTAAACAAGTGTAAGGAAGTTTAAAGGCATGCACAGTGCCGGGTTAAACATTGTCAATGCTGGGGCAATGGATATGCCTAGATTCTGGCTAGAGGAAAGCGACAGCCACACCAAATGTGGGTTGGTGGGTGGCGGCTTCCGCTCCTCCCCCCATGAAAATTTTGAAACCTACATGACGTTCAATCGAATGTTATTAAACCACCATCGCTCGCTAGCGCTGTAGCAAGCATTGGGCCATATAAATAGAACGGCATATTTTACATACGATTAAATGACACGTTTGAGATCTAGGGACTACTTTATTACCTGGATGATTTGCGAAGGTGACAGATATCGACACGTGAGCAAGCCTGGATATCCAGGCCCAGGCATGCACTGCTGATCAAAGCATGGTTATCGATCTATAATTACTGTAACCTATATTGATGTGGGGGTGGGTAAGTATATATATATATATATATATATATATATATATATATATATATATATATATATATATATATATATATATATATATATATATATATATATATATATATATATATATATATATATATGTACACACATGTATTGTATTGTATTGTATTGTATTGTATATGTTAACACCAAAACAAGGATAGCAAGCAGTCTGTGAAGCTTTGTTAGTAGACGTATTCCGTCTTTAGCCCACAATTCCTTGCGATTCAACTATCATCAGCTATTTCCGACCGTCCTACATTAAAATATAATTTACTTCGCTAGGAGACGAATGTGTAAGCTCTTTTATCCGGCTACCCCGAATCCGCTGCATTATGGTTTCAAGGCACACCGCAAGATGTCCTTGAGGGTTGTTTTTTATTGTTTACTTCGCTATAATGATTTCATCAGTGCTATATGCGTCCAATGCCGGATAACACATTTCTTCGACCAAAAGACATCTGGCATATTAAGAGACATTTTGATGCCCACCCCCATCTGACATATTAAGAAACATTTTGATGTCTGACTGTCAAATATTTTCAGTGGCCAATGGACCCCCTATGTAAATCTATTTGCCTTGTTGTTTTATGGTATGGGCCATTGGGCAGTTTCCCAGGGGCCTCCATTAGATAACCTCTATGTGGAAGCAACAAAACTCAGATTTCTGTGGAAGCCACACTTTCTGGAGGAACTGTCAAACGTATTCTATCGTGTAATTTATGCCTACATTATATACTAATTCCAATGGAAAAGCTTAACATAACACCGATTTATCGTATTTATTAAAAAAGTTCTTAAAATCCGCTCTACAATATAAGTAAAAATCTAAATACGGAAGGGACAATGATCGGAATGTACAAGATGAGGAAAACCTTTCATTTCCGCATCCTGTACCTTTTGAACTTGTCGACCAATTCAGATATCCATGATGATTTACTGCTTGCTGGGGATCATACAGGAGTTTGAAAACATGCTGCCACTGCATTCAGTCCTTCTTTGGCCACTGTGTCATATCCTCGGTCAGGTTACGTAGCCCCCACTCTTCTTGATTTTTATTGTACCCATCACGCTTGCCTCTTTCAGCGGCACGTCGCACCGTCGCCACGTTTCTGTAACGGCGTCCTCTGCAAGCTTTGCAGGGGTCGAAAATTAGAAAAATATTATGTTGCCCCCAGAGGCAAGTACGTCATTTAAATTAGGTTTCCCGACTGTATTTCCAGGTTGTCCTATATCTGTAAATTTAATTCTGTTGAAAATATGTATTGTTGTAAACTATACAGACCTTGTGAATACCAACTCAACCATTTATCCCTTTAACACTCATATCAGCCAAAACGGCTTCAGCAGTGGTCTTGAAAAATGTACATTTGCAGACCAAGACTATTTTTGAGAATTTACCACTGGACTGACTGGCTCGATAACCGAGCCAGTCATTCCAGTGGTAAAATTTCAAAAGTAGTAATCTCTTTTTCTGCAAATTGACATTTTCTATGAGAAAATTGAAGTTTTCGTGAACAAATTTTAGTGTTAAAGGGTTAACTAACCAAATAAATACTCACCATGAGTACTTAGCCTATACAGGCCCGGAAAATAACAAATTTTCTAGGTTTCCCCCCCCCCCCCCCCGGGCAGCCAGCGTGTTCAAATGTGGTTGGCCTGCAGTAAAAAGTGGTTGCCCCGGACCGCAGGAACGTGTAATTTTCCTGGCCTGCTTTGTAGGTGTTAGCTCTAAGCACAGCAAATTTGAAGGCTTTATGCGCTGGCATGTATAGTGCCATTTGCAAAACATGGCCAAACATAGACCATCTTTACTTAGCTATTTTCACTGCCACTGGAACAGTATTTTACATTGTTTCGGCCTGTAGCGCGTCATTGGAGATTATGCTGTCATACAACCAACTCACTCACTTATGTCCAAACTTCTCGTGAAATCCTGCTGTAACCGTCCTTCAGTTCTAAAGGTGCAATGCGGATGTCAAATTTGTCATTGTGTCTTCCGGGTACATGTTTATGCCGATAAAACATCAAACCTAATACGCCAATCGGATACATATTTGGAATGATCAAAGATATCGCAGATTTGTATGGATTACATTACATTGATTTCGTATGTGGAGATCGTATTGTCTGTATTCGATATATTTTCGTTAATGTTAATAGACAACTCAAGGAAAGATCTTGACATGTCATGTTATTCAAAATATCACAACTGTTGGCCCAATAGACCTGGCTGAGAGTCTTAGCGCATCCAGTAAGTGGATTTTGTTTGAGCTGAATCTTCAGTTACAGTGACCATCACTGATGAGGAATAGTTTCATACCCAGGGCCGTATTTAAGGGGGAGAAGCGGGGCAAAAGCCCCGGGGGCCCCCACAAGCAAGGGGACCCAACAATTTAAAAATGAACAAAAATTTATGCACTTTTTTGGAAGTTATAGGACATTTAAAGCAAATTTTATTAGTTTAGAACTCTTAATCATGCACTATAATTCTATTCTAATATTTGTTGGGGGCCCCAATTCTTGTTTGGTGTTCGGCAACAATGTTAATTACGAAAATTAGCAAAATAAAATAATTTTACAACGAAAGAAAGCGCCATAATTCTCCCTAAAAGTAAACTCTCTGGCCGTCTCAGAGTACCTAGATGTAAAAAAAATTTCTGGGGGGAGGACCCCCAGACCCCCCCTCATTCTTTACCCCAGGCCCCCACATATCTAAATACGGCCCTGTTCATACCACACCGAGACATTTGCATTTACCAAATATGGACACATTTTTTTCAGTTTCGACACACGCTGACCATATTAAGAGGCAAGGGGAACAAAACGGGACAACACTTTCGATACAATCCAAGGAAACAAAGCAAATAACCACTGAAAAGGTTGCATTCTTGGCCTTTTACAATTTCATATATGTTATATGCAAATCAGTTGCGTAATTAGGTCAGCAGAGGTTAAAAGGTCATCAATCTTTCCCGTTGCTTTAAATCACACAACTATACATTCTTGTGACTGACAAAATGTTACTAAAAGAATATTTCGGTGTCAACATTTGGAAAATCGAGTATTTGACCTCTGACAAATCTAAAAGGTAAATGTTCATTTATTTCATAAGATGTTATTACGATGATAACTGATAGAATGCCACTCTTTGGAAATAGAAGAAAAAATGCAATTATGGGATACTGAAAGATTATGTCAGTATAAGATGACATCGACATAACCTAGAGCAATGACTGTTCACTCAAAATGTCATTTACAGTGGTATCTATAATCTCATGTATGTCATACGCGAATTGGTTGAATAATCAGGTCACCAGAGGTCAACAGGTCACCAATTTTGCCCGCTGCTTACAATCGGGCAATTGCGGATTGTTGTGACTGAGGATGTGCTAATACAAGACTATTTTGATGCCAAGTTCTTGTAATGTTAGTAATAGACACAACTTACAAATTTAAATGGGTTAGTATTCATGTATTTCTTGAAATGATGTTACGATGACAACTGACAGGCTGGCTATTTTTAAGATAGCGGGAAAATGCTGTTATGAGGTACTGAAAAATAACCATATAGCATACTATGTACATAGCCGCGAGTAATGACTGCTCAGTGGCCACACAAAATGCGCCTTGTGGTGGCTTCTACAGTATCATACATGTTGCATACAAGTCAGTAGAATTAGGTCAAAGCGGCAACAATTTTGTGCAGTGCTTAAAATCGGACAACGGTGTATTGTTGTGATGAACACAATGCTGAAAGGCTGTATGTTGGTGTTGCCATAAAAGCGAATGATAGGCATCACATGCCAAATCTAAAGGTCAAAGTTCTTTCATTTCATGGAATTGTAATCCTGTGGCTACTGACAGGATGTCCGCCACTGAAAGTCGGAGAAAAATGGAATTATGGGGGTGATGAAAATTTAAATTAACGTAATAGTGATATGTAGCGGTAAAAGATCACTAAAATTATATGGATTTGCACCGTATGCACACGAGACAATGCATCTGCTAACTGCATTTTGACATGTCATCTCTCAATTTGTCATTGACACTATCAGATGCTGATTCATCGCCTTCATTCCTGCTAATATCGTCAGGTGAACCGTCTTCCTGCTCACTTTCGGTCTTGTTCCTTCTCCAGAATATTTCCAGCATATATAGGTCATCCTCACACCACTTGGGTTCCCAGTTTTGTTCTCTCCTTACAGGTAATGCATTATCCTAAGTTGGTACATGGATGTCTGCTTTTCAGATAGTCCATATGCCCAAAATCAGACAATGTATGGTTTTGGACACATGGGCTCCCTTCCAAATCCCTAACTAATAGCTAACACTCTTTATGCGCTCGCAAAGGCATACTCTTGGTGGAGCTAGGTTTGATAAGTCCATGTTTTCTTGGTATTCAGTCTTTTTCCGTGCAACACCACGCATTGCCATTAGCATTGAGAAACGCGAACTGCATCAGCGTGTATTATTGGAGTCATCTTGTACATTCGGCCAAAAAAATCATCTAATTGAAGAATGGGGGATGTTCCATGACTCATCGACGCTCTAAAAAGCCCTGGCTGTAATCAACCATCCAATACTATATGTCTCTGTTGAAGCGTATCTATAAGACTGCCAGAGGCTTTAACAAGATGTTGTGCAAGACTATATATCGGAATGGCATTTGACTTTGGCGTGCGCGTGTGCGCGTGCGCGCGTGTGTGTGTGCGTGCGTACGTGCGTGTGCCATATCAAATGGAAAAGTCCATGTGTACAGCAATGGCCACATAGTTATGATAAGTAGGCATACCTTTAATTTGGTATGTGCACGTGGCTATATGAAAATGAGAGGGAAAAGTGGATCGAGTGTGTTTGGACTCACAGAGGTTCTCCAAGAAATTGATGTGGTGGCCAATGTTTCGATGCTCGGTAAGAATTATATTTGTGCACGCTACTGCCACAAAGCAATAGCGGAACGTTCTAAAGGAGTCCTATTCTGCTAGTATAATCACACACAAGTGTTAGATAGCCTATTAGAGACTTTGCAACCATCAATGGTAAGATAATCACATTATTGGAAGCAAAAAACAAGGCGAATTTACAACAGCATCTCAGTCATATTTAAATAGATACTCAAACATTCGGCTATGCGTTGGCAATGACAAACTACATAGGAATACTCAGTTTTTGGTTATCTTGTATCAACAACTTTGAATGGCGCTCTATCCCTCACTTAACCCGTACATGACGAAACCGGCCACCCCGACCACTGTAGTGGGCTATTTTTGAAAATTTACCACTCGAATGACTGGCTCGGTAACCGCGAGTCAGTCATTTCAGTGGTAAATTTCCAAAAATAGTCTTCTCTCAGCCTGCAAATTGAAATTCAATAAGCAGATATTTTGATTTTCTTGATCAAATTAGCTATTTAGCTATTAACCCCTCTTGTGTCGACTTAACCCTTTAATTGTCAAACTGATCAAAAACAACTTTGCAGTGGTCTTCAGACATGTCTATTTGAAAGGCCTAGAGAAGAGAACTTTTTTAATATTTACCACTATAACGACTGGCTCGGTAACCGAACCAGTCATTCTAGTGGTAAATTTTCAAAAATACTCTTCTCTCGGCCAGCAGATAGACACTGGTTAATTAAAAACTTCAATTTTCTTTAGCATTACCCCTTTAATGGTCAAGCTGGCGGAAAAAAATTCAGTGGTAAATTTAAAAAAGTATACTTCTAAAATTAAAATATCTTGAAAAATATTGACCATCAAAATGTGTAATCGGTATATCAAGTAGTATTTTGAGCGCGTTGAGGCGCTGTTGACACAAGAGAGGTTAAAGGGTTAAATGTAGCGGAATCACAGCATGCATGTATCATGTCTCAATAGAATGGCTGCCATGTTCTTCAGATGCGCCATCTCCGCTTCCTCACATGCGCCTGATTGTGTGTGTTTCTGAATTGTCACTTCTGTTGCTTTGTCTACTGAGCACATATTTCTTGGCACAAACCATCTCGCAACACAAAGTACATAGTTTGACTAACTATGTTACTTCAGGGTGTGATGTGTTTGCCAAGACGGAGAAATACGTCAGATACCTACGTAATGGACTTTTCCATTTTAGCTATGCCCCGCCCACCTCTAGCTAAGCTCCGCCAACACCTCGCTCGTGTTGGGATCGATCGATCTCTGAACTCCCTGACTACCAATTTTCAGAAAACTATACAGGTAAGCTGTTGAATATTTTGAAGTTAATTTGACTGGGTGCTATATTATGTTTATTAAATAGTAGAGACACAGTTTGTACAACGTGTCGGACTATTAAGAGTTAAAGACGGGCCGGATAGAATCATTTATGGCGTAATGATTATGATGTCATCTTACACGCCGCTTAGCTGATTATGACGTCATTACTCTGGAAAGGTCCATTGTATCCGCCGCCAATACTGAAGAACAAGTCAGTCATTTTATTGTGTCATGATCCTTTCATATCAGTTAACCACAGCCAAATCATCACTCATCTTTTCTCTATCATTACCAGATAGGTCTATGGCAAATCAACTCCTATTGTTTCGCGGCCGAAATCGCATCCGCCGAAGGACTACATGCTTTTTCGCGTCTGACGAAGGACTACATGTTTTTTCGCATCTGACGAAGGACTACATGCTTTTTCGCGTCTGACGAAGGACTACATGCTTTTTCGCGTCTGACGAAGGACTACATGCTTTTTCGCGTCTGACGAAGGACTACATGCTTTTTCGCGTCTGACGAAGGACTACATGCTTTTTCGCGTCTGACGAAGGGCTACGTGCGTTTTCGTATCCGACGAAGGACTACTGCTTTATCACATCTGTCGGAGGTTTTACATCATCCACAGGAGACGTACAGCATCCGTCCAATTAATAATATTAATACGTATTGCCCATCCCGCTGAAGCAAGAATGATGACGCTTGTTCATGGCGGAAGTGAGATGCAGTAATATACCGACGGGTGCTGTAAGTCGATAGGATGAGACTACTTAGCGATCAAAGGCTAATATTTCTATCTTTAAAACCATCTCATGTGCAATATCACGTAGTAGTGGTAGTAGTGGTAGTAGTAGTAGTAGTAGTAGTAGTAGTAGTAGTAGTAGTAGTAGTAGTAGTAGTAGTAGTAGTAGTAGTAGTAGTAGTAGGAGGAGTAGTAGTAGTAGTCGGAGGATGAGGAGGAGGAGGAGGAGGAGGAGGGTGGGTGAGGAAGGGAGGGAGGGAGGGAGGGAGAGAGAGAGAGAGAGAGAGAGAGCGAGAGAGAGAGAGAGAGGAAGCGTTGGAATAGTAGGAGGATAAGAGGAGGAGGAGGAGGAGGAGGAGGAGGCAGAGGAGGGGTGGGGATTCTTCGTCGTCGTCAGCATCATCATCATCATCATCGTCGTCGTCGGTGGCGGCGGCGGAGGCAGCAGCATCAGCAGCATGGAGAGTAACAATTTGATTTGATGAATAACCCTACACACCTTTCTTCATCTGGACTCTGTAGGGTGCTATTTTGGAAAAGACTTTCCAATGATGTGGGTCTAAGTGCAGTGGGAAAATGAGATCATCTTGGTAACTGGAAAGTTCAAAGTGTGGCAGAGCTTGGGTTACACAGTAGGATAGCAAAACTGCAGATCACTCGGATCAGTAGAATATTACACTGCTTACGCAGACTTCACATCGCAGACCAGACAGATGGCATTGTAATGGGAAGTGAAACATTGCAGAAACCATTTATAGAGTAGAGAGTATGATGAGGCACATGGATGTTGTGGGTCTAGTGCGGCAAGTGCACCTCTTCGCCTGGACGCAGGAGAGACAACGCCAAAGGAGAGGTGACAGTTATGCCAGCAAGAGATTGCACATAATAAGGAAAATAATAGAATAACCAGAGTAGCGGGAATTAATAGGTAAGCAATAAGCGTGAGAGAGAGAGAGAGAGAGAGAGAGAGAGAGAGAGAGAGAGAGAGAGAGAGGGGGGGGGGGCGGGAGGGAGGGCGGGAGAGAGAGAGATAGAGAGAGAGAGAGAGGGAGAGAGAGAAGCACACGTGTCATGC
>CM067369.1:58085160-58134297 GCA_034401795.1 Chaetoderma sp. LZ-2023a | reverse complement strand
GCATGACACGTGTGTTACTACTTTTGCACATTTACCTCCGAAATGACTGGTTCGGTTATCGAGCCAGTTATTCCAGTGGTAAATTTTCAAAAATAGTCTTCTCTTGGTCTGCAAATGGACATTTCTTAAGACCACTGCAGATGCCGTTTTTGGCTGATGTGAGTGTTAACGTGTTTAACTAATTCCAAGAATAACATCTATGATTTCTGGAAACTGAGATATCTTCTATGGTTGGTGTGAAATCTGTGTATCAATGCGCTTAATAGCATTTGCTGAGGTTTTGAACCAAGGCTCTCTTTGCCAACCAACCTTTTTTTTCAGCCGATTCTTCTAAGGTTGGATGTAGCTTCTTGTCATTAGCTGTCTTTGTATATTCTTGAAATTCTGATATTGGGCATGAATCTTGTACTTCTTTCCTACTTCCACAGACTGCAGGCTAGTTGCTGTTTCCATTTCTGCAATAAATGTGGTTGTCATTACTCTAGTCCCTTTGGTAGGGTTTTGATTGTAGACTCATTGCTGCACCACCCATGATACCATTCCATAAATTAGGGCGGGGTCTCATTTTGGATAACGTATTCTATACTGAATGGACCTTCCAGTTTATCCATCCATCATATGACCTCATAATCAACTACGTGGCGTATACGATGACGACATAATCAGTTACGTTATGAATGACGTAGATAAGTACGTCACAGACGCATAATTAGTAACGGAGTAAAGCGTTGTTGTACGAATTCTATGTCTACTATTTAATAAACATGCTATTGAATATTTTGAGACTAATTTGCCTGATCGCTGTTACTGCCATTGGCAGCAACAACACCCAGTCCGAGTAGACTCAACATATTCAACAGCTTACCTGTATAGTTTTCTGGAAATCGATAGTCAGTGAGTTCGGGGTGGAGCTTAGCTAGAGATGGGCGTGGCATAGCTAAAACTGGATTCCTCAATTAATGATCAGTAATGATCACTGATAGCGAGATTCTCACACAGTCGCTATACCGGCAAATATATCAGACATATCGGATAGCTTTCCCCATTGCATTATCCCTTGTTCCAAGATAAATTCGACAGTTATTTCAACAACTTAATACCCATGGATCAGTGGGTTATCTATTGCTTCCTTGTGCGAACACAACTTTTTTAAATGCTCTGCCAGGTCGCGCTGCCGTCATCATTTAGTCTCTCTTCTAGGTAGCGTCACCAATATAGTGGTTGTCATTTTTCTTAAATTGTATTACGAGAGTAATGGCGAACACAGCTATGTCTAGGATTATTTATATCAATGTAAATGCAAACAGTATACATCTGATATATATTACCCAACATTGTACACGAAATAGTTCAACCGAATTAGGCAATGAGAAAGGGTCTTTAGATAAAGATTGCGTCTTCGTCTGAATAATGAGAGGGGCATTTGGAAGCTTTCCGTCTCAATAAGGGTGCGTAAACGTGGCAAGCAAATAGTAAAGGACGACGACCAAATAGACACGGTGTTCACCTCAGAGGCTTACTTTAAGGTAACTAGTTGCGGGAAGTGTGGTTGGTATTACTATAGTAGTAGAAAGGCATAGTATCCATAAAGACCCCAGGCTTTGTAACCAGGAACAGTAAGTATCATTATGTAAACTTATCACCTATATATGATCGCTTCGCAGATGTGCTGACGCATAGAATCGTTCTTAAGTGAACAGCATCTGTGAACAGCATCGGTGCAAGCCCAACACACAACACGAATCAATCTGGTACTGCTGCCATGCTTTCTGGAACATTTCCACCGAAGTGGTGTCCTTTTTAATATATAATCCAGTCTATTTCTCGGATGTGTATACACAACCCAGTTACCATGCCACCTGTCCAAACAAAATGTTTCGTTTCTTCAGTGTTTTTCTTGGCATACATGAGAGATACGGAGACAACACCATGTGCGTGTCTGTGTGCGTGCTTTTGTGCGTGTGCGTCTCGGTGATATAGCGCAGTCGAGACCATGTGGGTGTGTTTTCAACGTTAACATAGTGGTTGTTTCGGGGACAGATGCAGGTCTTAGGTCTATGGAGTGATTGCGTTCTAACTCCAAACATAGAGACGGAGTTGGGAGGACCATAGCACGATCTTGTCACCTCCTCTATCTTGTGATGCTAAGACATATTGAGTCAACAGATAAATAAAACCTGAATTGTGACAAACTTCTATAGATTAGAACTCTCATCAGCTATCGAACAAAA
The DNA here is from genome assembly GCA_034401795.1 of Chaetoderma sp. LZ-2023a. Classification (NCBI taxonomy): domain Eukaryota; kingdom Metazoa; phylum Mollusca; class Caudofoveata; order Chaetodermatida; family Chaetodermatidae; genus Chaetoderma; species Chaetoderma sp. LZ-2023a. The sequence continues at coordinate 58,132,066 of CM067369.1, read as the reverse complement.
CAATACAAGAACATTGTCGTGATGACTGCTGAAAACCAGATACTGATGATATGGTAATATCACCTTTGTCTCTTTACAATGCACCCCCCACCCACCCCCCCCCACCCCCGGGAGGGCCCACTTGACAACGAAGCAACAACACAGAATTCACTCTGGGTTTGGAATTGTGACAAATTAACAACCTTTCTGAGGATATTGAGAAAAATGTATACCACATGGTTTTGATTGAATACGTTTTACGTAATGCGGTAAAATTAATCTTTTGGAAATATGTCTGAATAGACATAGACCTGATATAACAATCTTGGTTCCAAATCAGAAAGCTAATGACATGAATCTCAGATCTCAATTAGTGGCAATTACTTAAGCCTTTTTCATCAAATTTTGAGAATATGTTAAGCAACCTGCTCCCAGCTACCATCTATCATAACGTAGTACAGTGGATACGGCAGTTCCGGATCATCGACAGTTTCGGAGCACTATCTTAATCATCAATCAGATTCTTTGGAACCAGGCTTTGATTTAATTTTTTTCTTATATTTTTCAATAGCTTCATTTTATTGATGACCAAGAAATGTAAAAAATCTGTATCTCAATTATGTCAGATTTCCAGTGTTTAATTAGTAATAAATCCTCTGTCGCGATAACCATCCATTACGGTCGACACGAAAACAAGCTCATCTCTTACAGGGGTGTATGTCGAAAATGCTTCTATAGACAATACATGTTTGTATGTCAATGATATTTTTCGTATTCTTGTTTTTTGCCTTGTCAAAACATGACAATGGGATAAGACTGGTTTCGAAAATATTATTTTATAGTCGTTAAACTGACAGTTTAAATGACATAATCCAGGACTACCCTAAGTGATATATTTGCCGTACGGTTAAACTAAATCTTTTTATGTTTGCATAAAAATTATATGTGTCATCAAAATCTAACATGTTTGATTTAAAATATTCCAGAAATAAATTCACAGGAAATATTATTTTTAGTAGTGATCCGAAACTACCTGACATAATAATATATAATGCCCTCCAAAATATAGACCCTAATGTACATAACTAAGTGTTGCGCTATCATTATACAAGCAGAGTCATGCCATCGTATAGTACAGCTCAGATATGTGACTGAATAACGAGATAAAACGTATAGCTAAATATTTTGAAACTAATTTGGCTGTGGCTGCCTAAGGCAGCAATGGCTTACAATCAAATTAAGTTCAAAATATTCAACAGAACATTTCTTAAATCGTGTTCAAAATTGTAGGCCTGCTAACAAACATATTTTTGTTTTGTAAACATGTTAAATAATTTTTAGCTCTACTGTAACAATCTGCTTCGGCCGCCAACTCGCAATGCCTGCAATCTATCGACGACCTGTGTAAACAGGCACTGATCGTGACCGAGATTTATGATTTTATCAATCAAATATAAACAGACGGGTTAATCTGTGACGCTACATAATCACCTAACATGCCTATAAACGGCCAGGGATTATTAGGACACTTATTCATGTGTAAACAGAAACGATAAAAGTGTGGAGTTTAGAACGTTCTAGATGTATCGGCCTAGGCATTATGGTGACCTAAGCCGATATAATGATATTAGCTGGCTGATATGTTATGCAGGCCTAATATAACAATCAGTTAGAAACGCTAATAACTGATATTAACACGGGACTCTATCGAGACTAGTATTGATTGGTGTGTAAAATCGCATGTTCTGTGCAAAACACACGCACGCACGCACGCCACGCACGCATGCACGCATCTTATGATCCGTTTAACCCAAATCGGAAACATGCCTAAATTTATAGGTAGACGGCTTGACTTATATATACTGCCAGAGCCGTGATGGAGTCAGAGTACAATAGGCTTAAATGCCAAGGATTGAATCGGGGCAGGTGCATCTACAGATAGTCCCATATGAATCGTCAGTGTGTCAGTGCATCAGACATGTGAAAGCTGGTCGGCCAAACCTAGACTCTTGCCTTGGTACGGTGGTCCAGTGGAAAGATGGCTGGTTGCTGATGCTATGCGGAGTTGCAATATGGCGGTTCGATCCCCCGACCGGGAGATGGTGATCAACAAATTAAACTAATGGGTGCATGACTGTCGGCTGGTTAGCACATGGAAATTGAAGCCGCACGTTGCCAGTGCGTCAATAAAATAAAAATAAAAATATATATATATATATATATATATATATATATATATATATATATATGCTTATTATGACCAAAATGTCCATAGATGTGATATTTGCTTTGAATGAGTGGGCTGAATTTCAGCCCATCCTTGGGTCCTGCCAGCAGACACATAGCATGTTGTTGCTTCTCATATAACAAGACTATCCCCCGTACATCCTACAACCAACGGGAGCTGCGCCACTTAACTCTTACCACTCTGATGCCAAAACAATTTCAAATTAAAATAAAAGATGAACTGTTGTTTGTTTTTCAATAACTTTGATGGAAGATGTTGCTGTCGTAGAAAAATGTACACCAGTTTGTTTGCTATTGACACAGTAAAAGATAGAATATTAACATCAGAGTGGTAAGGGTTACTGTGAATTGGCTCTAGCCTAAATTTTTTGGCTTACGTTCGTCAAAGTTCCAACAACTACAATAGTGTTTAATCCTAAATGTGCAGGGATTGTGCTGATTATGTGCAGTTATAAAATTCTACTTGAGCATTGATAAATCATGTCCAAATAGTATTACTTCATCGCCCTGATATCTCTGCCTCGTCTGCTGTATTGAGTTCATAATCAGAATGACGTATATTTGTCACGAAAATCGAAAAGTCCATCATGGAAATGTATGAATTGTATGTCTTTGAGAAATTAAAATTTTAATAAATGGCAACAATAACCACCAGTAAAATGGATTTAAAAATTTTCTATAATAGGCTTTCAAGCGGACCTTTGGAAGCCTAATTAATCAATATGCTGCTTAGATTTTTACAGCAGTTTTATATAAATGTCTGTGTACCTCCCTTCCCCCCCCCCCCCCCCCCCCCTCTCTCTCTCTCTCTCTCTCTCTCTCTCTCTCTCCCTCCCTCCCTCCCTCCAGCCAGCCCGCCCCTCCCTCGCTCTCTCTCGCTCTCTCTCTCTCGCTCTCTCTCTCTCTCTCTCTCTCTCTCTCTCTCTCTCCTCTCTCTCTCTCTCTCTCTCTCTCTCTCTCGCTCTCGCTCGTTCTCCCCCCACACACCTCTCTCTCTCTCTCTCTCTCTCTCTCTCTCTCTCTCTCTCTCTCTCTCTCCACCCCGGGCATAATCCACCCGGACATACTCCCACCGAACATAGTCCAATCCGGACAAATTTTACCTGGAAAATATCCCACCGGACAAAATCCCACCCGGACAAAATCCCACCCGGGCAAAATCCCACTGGACAGATTCACACCGGTTTTTCATGCCCACTCCATTAGGAAACAACCGGGATCAACTGAAGATTGTAGAGGAAGCCACATATACAGGTGTCACATTTCGAATAGTTGCCAACTTGTCAGCGATCTCGGGGATATTACACCCCTTGATTTTGTTTAAAATCCAATCCAATTCACCTAAATTCTATTTGCTTATTTAAATATAAGATGACGGACGGACCCCTTACATATAATATTTATGCATGACATAACATTACAAACCATGAATACACAGGAGACATTAGACAATTACATATATTTATCTGATCTGCTTGAAAAGTTTTAATCTTGGGAACAGACAGGTCTGTAGGTTAGGGACAGTCGGGAGGGGAAGGGGTGAGGTTCGTCATGTTAATTAATTAATTAATTATTATTAATTGTGCACATTCAGACCAGAATGCGTGAAAATAAAATTGTTTAAATTGTAACCTTTTTGTGTACCTCAATGTAATGAAGCGAAAAAAATCTTAACATATGATGATTGCATCCCGTACAAATTATTATATAATGTTTTTAATTACGAAGTTGAATTAGGGACTCGGGTCGCTAAATCGATTTCACAACTTAAAAAATTATACCGGTATTCATTATGCGTAACGAAATCGTCATTTGCCAAGAATTCGTTTGGCCTACAATGTAGGCTTCTAGAAGTGTACAGCTTTGAAAATTTAATCTTTGATGTGAATGTGTACCTTTAAAATTATTATTATTATTATTATTATTATTATTATTATTATTATTATTATTATTATTAAGCTTCTAAATTTGGCGTAGCCAAACGGATTGTTCCTTTGTTGACGGTTCGGTAACTAGAAACTGCTGCTGTTTAGCATATTCCAGTCGAAGTTATTTTCAATTTAATCAACATTTTATGCGTTTCGCTAAGGGTCGTCATCTAAGATAGTGATAGATAGATGGATAGATAGATAGATAGATAGATAAGGATATGGAAAGGATGAGGAGATTGGCTGCATTGTGTAAACGTAGTACAACCTTGTTAGTACTAACACAACACTTTGCTGTGCTGGAAAAATAAACATTGCTCTATTTCACCCAACATTTTAACCAACTTTTTCAGCAAACAAGTTACGCGCAAAGCTGTTCTGCCGCTACCGCTACCGCCCACTGCCCGGGTGGGATTATGTCCGGGTGGGATTTTGTCCGGGTGGGATTTTGTCCGGGTGGGATTTTGTCCGGGTGACATTTTGTCCGGGATTCGCGGAATAAAGTCCCTCTGATCAAGAAACTACGTTTAGGGCACAAACACAATGCGGCGTCTGCATATGGTCTCACTGTGAAAGTGCCCCAACCAAGATGGTTTATCATTACGCTACCATGTTTGGTTTAAACATAGTTTATTTGCTCAAGTGGAAGCACGATAAAACTAAGATTTATAACCGCGTTTTCCTTACACGAAAGATGGTAGCGTAAAGATAAAACATCTTGTCTCGATAACTCTATCCCTGGTCTCTCGTACATTCGGCTAGTAGGCCTAGACTTCTTTCAATTGCCCATCCTTGCAAATACTTGACGCTGGTAGGATCGTCCTTAAAATGGCGCCCAGCTACCCACGCATGCATATCTCAGCCAATACTGTTAACCCTTAACACTTCGATGTCAAAGTTTTAAGTTTTCAAATTAAATTAAAAGATGAACCGGTGTTCATTTTTCAACAAATTTGGTGGAAGATGTTGCTGTCGTTGTTTAAAAATGAATATCAGTTTCTTTGCTACTGAGTAGGCTATTGCCAGAGAAAAAGATAGAATATTGACATCAGAGTTGCAAGGGTTAATCTGTGCACTGCGTCGAATCGCTGCCCAAGATTTTAAGAATCTAACAAATTCTTCATCTACATTTTAAAATTGTCATTTATTTATGCTGTCTTTGACTCATATTCCAACTAGGCTACGTGGTGGGTATAGATAGCCATTCCGATTTCTGAGTACAGATAACCTCTACCATTATCTCAGCCATAAGCAACGTGTTTTCATTGTAACAATGTAGATCGATGATGAAATACTAAAGTCAAGTGCGGTTCGTAGCGGACTAGAGTCATGTGACTGGTACCGCGTCACGTGGCTGATGCAATATTATGCCACATCATTGTCGCCACGCAGAATGACTGGTCTGTATCGTGTCACGTCATGCAACGTACACGAATGAATGCAGCGTTGTAGCGCAGTTAACCACTTAACACTCATATCAGCCAAAAACGGCTTCTACAGTGCTCTTGAGAAATGCTCATTTGCAGACCAAGAGAAGACTATTTTTGAAAATTTACAACTGTAATGACTGGCTCGTTTTTTTTCTATGAGAAAATTGAATTCTTTTGAACAAATTTAAGTGTTAAAGTGTTAAGCTCTCTCTAACGATAACGGGATCAAATGCCCAAATGAGGTGGTTCGCTAAGACGAGTTGGTGGTCTTATGATATTAATGAATCTCTATCATTTGGTCAAATGTGACTATCGAAAACTCACATCGAATGAATTGTTTAATTAAGCATTTAACCTTTGAACTTCCAGTGACTCAATTTCAAACAACTACGCAGAAAAGATGTTGAATATGTTGAAATTAATCTGACTGGAACCTGCTTAGCCGATGACAGCAACAGTTCCCTGTCAAATTAGTCTAAAAAATAGCCTAGTCAACATACTATTCCTCACATCAAATATTTGTCGTTTCTGGGTTAAGGGGTTAAGCGATCGTATAGGGCCCATATATTATGATATCTGTCTTTAACGACCATTTTTTTTATGGACCACGCCGTGACCACTTCTTTATGGACCATGCCTTGTCCGTATTATACAGGTTTATTTCGTATGAGTTGCTGCACAGGTGTTCAAATCCACGTGCAACTCGCGTGTGATCGATAACACCACGTGATGTCTGGCGAGGCACGAGACGCTTACTCATCAAAGGTTCGGTTTCCGCTGATGTGTCTAAGTGAATCATTTGACATAACGACTGGAGAAGTATTTCGAGCAACAGGCAATATAATTTCATACATCTGCTGATCTGGCATTTGGATTGTTATTTAGACGGTTCTGGGATAATTTCATAATCGATAAAAACACAGTATGAGTCACGCACTGGCGATGGAAACTCCAAGCGTGTCGTTTAACAATACCAGGTTATGTTATGACACAAACATGAATTAGCGAGTTGTAGTACACGGTCATGAATAACTTGTCATGTTTCCAAAACTAAATAAAAGGGACTGGTTAATGCCTTTTAAATAGCTTCCAATTCAAATTTTGTTAACTGTGTTGGCGGGGTGGGTGGAGGTGGGGAGGGCTGAAGTATGGGGAGGGCTGAAGTATGGGTGGGGCCAAAACATAGGGGCGTTTTTTAGGATACATTATGGGAGAGGCAAAACCTGGTGGGTGGGCGGGGGTTGGTTTGGAGTGGGGGAGGAGCGTTATCGCCCCCTTGACACCGCACTTCCCAGTTCCTAGTCCTATGAGCTAAAAATATGCAACAGAAAATTTCTTACATCGTGTTCAAAATTGTATTAACTAACATGTTTGTGTTTTTGATTTGGAAGCATGCTTATTTATAAGCTGTACTGTATCCATATACTTTTTTCATTGAGTACATTTAGATGACTCACGACGCCGACTCGCTGGTGCGCGTTTAGTCTTTAGGATGTAACCAGTCCCACTTGTATATTGTACACGCTCAACCGCTATTCAGTGTAACATCCTCTAGACAGTGACAGCATACCCACCAATATATGGGTTTTTTCAAACTTTTCTCCAATATCCTGTATTACCTATATCGAGGTAGAAATGCCTCTAACTGTAAGCTTCTCTCAATTTTGTGAAGACTGAATCATTTTACGTTGTTTGAGATTTCTCATATCATGTAGCGCATACGGCGGTTTAGACAAAGGGCAAACACCTACACAATTTTCTGCTTAATATGTCTTTAGAAACTCGGCCTGATAATTTCTGATTGCCTCTTTGTAGAAAAATATCTACAAAAGTGTTAATGTAACGCGCCAATATCGAATTTGCGCAGTTGGTCTTGGTGCAATATAGAAAACGGCGCAAGGACGGCGCATGGACCAATAGAGCAGTTAATAATGGCGCGCCCGCTGGTCAACGGCGCAAGGACCAATAGAGCAGTTAATAATGGCGCGCCCGCTGGTCAACGGCGCAAGGACCAATATCAATTGCTACATTTGCATCAACATGAAACTAAAGTATGTTTTACACAAAATTTTTGATTGTGTGCTTGTCGCCTACATATCCTTATTAATGGCCAAGGTCACCTTTTCTTCACTCAAAGGCAAAATATACAGGCGCATACTCAGGTCTTACATAAAGTTGCATCAGTTCTGCGCCGTTGACCAACGGGCGCGCCGATATCAAATTCGATATTGGTCCCTGCGCCGTTGACCAAATTCGATATTGGTGCGCTACATTAACATGGTCACAGGTGGAGAACTGAACAATTAGCTACCATCAATAATAACAACAAGCCTCGTAGATTTTGCGTACGACATTTCTAATTCCTTCCCAATAATTAGAAAATCGGCATAACCTCCATCTTCTACACGCCCCACTCCACGCATTCATTTAAAAAAACCATATTTTATTGCCATTCAGAACAATGGGATTGAGTCACAAGTCACAATTGTAGACTTAGATACGACTCTTTCCCTAAAATATAGTACATAGGCGGTATGTAGCTAGAGAACATTTATGCAATAGGTTGGATTGCAATATTTACATATATACATTAGAACGGTTGACCATTTAACACTTACATTTTTCAAGAAAGCTTCAAGTTTCAAAGAAAAATGCCAATCTGCAGACCAAGAGAAGACACTCTCTCTGAAAATTTACCACTGGAATGGCTGGCTCGGTTACTGAGCCAGTCAATCCAGTTGTAACCGCACAAAAACGACCCTCTCCCAGTCTGCAAATTGTCACATCTCAAGGGCACTCTAGAAGCATTCTTGGCTGATCTGTGTGTTAAAGGGTTAAAGGTTTGAATATTTCAGTGATTGCACTGTCTCTGTTACAAAAACATTAGCCCAACCCCGTACCCACTCACTCAACCACCACAAGAAACTATTGGTAGATACAGGGTCTAAGAAGATTTCCTGCATTTTGAATTTCCTATGATCCAGGTAGGGCCTATAGATGTTAGAGTAATGTTGAGTAAAGAACTTATGTATTCTTTGACCAATTGAACCTATTCCCAATTAGTGGACAATAATCGCTTGTGATGTCTGCTTCTAGTCAATCTGAAACAGACTATGCGATGGGGTTTTTTAAATGACAGCTATAAGTAAAATTGCTTAAGCATCTCTATGGGTGTGCATGCATACATAGGTACGTGCGTGCCACTGCATTGGACGTGCGAGTGCATGCGCATGTGTGAAAGAGTAAGTGAAAACTATAAGCAAGCAAGTGAGACACTGAACGAGCGGGCGAGAGTGGGTGGCGTGTTGGTGAGGGGTGGGGTGTGTGTGAGCGAGCGAGCTGGCACCAACAAAATCGACCAAGCAGTTTCCCGAGACCAACCATGGATTCGACTCTATGTGCCCTTCCTGTCTACTGGGGAATTTTAAAAACTAGTATGATTGGAAGTCAAATTAGTAACAAACTATTCAACAGGTAGCGTGTACAGAATGAGTGATATAAATTATGATTTCGCAGTGTCTTACTTAGCCATATTGGGGTGGGTGTCGAAGGGTCATTTGGCCCGGGCTCAAACTATTCAAAGGAGGCCTTCAAATGCCTAATTTAGTTTTCTTGTGTGCGTTGGCATACTCTTTTATGGCCAGAACTAAAAAACCGTGACGTGGCTAAACGTGTGTATCGCGACCGTACGAGTTGGTAGGGAGGGTGTGGGGGTGGGTGGGTGAGTGGGTGGGTGGGCTCATAGTCGTACAAAGAGTACAGTTTTCTAAATTCCAAGAGCATGATATTTACACTCAGAGATGCAGGAGAAGGCTTCTAAGCACATCCACCCCACCTTTTATTTTCTTCCGAGTTAGACCACCAGATACATCCGACTCCTGTTTTCTAGGGGTGGGGGGTGGGTGGGGGGTGGTGGTGGTGGTGGGGGGGGGGGGGGTGGGGGGGGGGGGGGTGGGTGGGGGGGGGGCTGTCTGACAACAAATCAAAGATGCATTCTTCAGCTGGCCCACTGACATCGAGTCCGCACTTCGGCCATTTGTATACAAATTACCTCTACCTTTGCATACGGTTCACACGTCAATTACAAATTTGATTGTCAATTCTAGAATGCCACGAGCGTCGCAGGGAATATCCCTTGTTATAGTGGTACCACGTGGCTATGCCCAGCCGACTATCAACGCGCATATATTCTATTCTATCCACTAATGCATTAACGGAGAGTGGGCCACTATCAATTCAAAATTAACATTTGTATCTTACCTTTACTTGCAAAGATGCTTCAGATAATAAATTAGTCGATATGTCACATGCAGCTACCGCTACATTAATAGTTGATGATTTGATTCCTCGCTAAGGCCGAGCAGTTATCAGTCATCATCAGTCTGTGACGTAAGATATATCCGGCCTAGAAGCAAGCCCATATTACTTTTATGGACTGAATGCCAAAACACGCTACAGCGATACAATACAACTGCTTAGTCTTCTCTGAATATTAAAAGAATATTTTTTTGAAGTTCGAAACTAAAGTTCAACTTTTTTCTTATAGAAATGGGTAAAGGGCACAGCTGCCTCCGCTGCCCCCGTGCTTCCGGCGCCCCTGTTTTTGGACAACTCGCATGCCATCAGCGGCACCAATCTGCTGGCCTCAATGGAGAAACCCAGTTTATCCACCAATAATATGATGTCATAATCAACAACGTGACGTGTAGGCTGACGTAATAATCAATTACACCACTAATAACTGGATTTAGTCCATCTTAAACGCTTAATAATCCGCCAGGTTGTACGAATTGCATATCTGTACTATTTAATAAACATGCTTTTTGAATATTTCGAAACTAACTTAACTTGGCGCTGTTGCTGTCATAGACACCAATAGCACCCAGTCAAATTAGTTTCAAAATATTCAACAGCGTACCTGTAAAACTTTCCGCGAACTGAGATTCAGCGATTGCAGGGATCGATTGATCCCAACACGGGCAAAGCGTGGGTGGAGCTTAACTGGAGATGGGCGAGGCATAGCTAAAACTGGCTTCCTCCATTCCATGCCAAATACATGTGTAGTTTTTCGGAAATTGAGAGTCAGGGTGTTCGGAGATCGATCGATCCCAACACGAGCGATGTGTGGGTGGCGCTTAGCTAGAGATGGGCGGGGCATAGCTAAAACCAGAAAGGTCAATTGCTGCTCATCTTTTATTGCGAAATGATTACATCTCCTAAACAATACTGTGAACTTCATCAAGTATTCTTAGTTCTGTCTCATGCGTGCAAGATGATTTTCTCTGCGACCACATCCCACTAAATGTTTTACTCAAGGATCGCAGAGGATCCATGTGTCTTGTGCCACTGTGTTCTAGAGGACGCTTTGTACGCTACGTTCATTAAACCACCTTGTGTTACAAGCTCCCATTCGACACTGAACAATAGCCAGCCATATTAGATCAGATTCAACCATACGGGTTTTCATTCACTTGCCGTGTACGTGGCCTAAAAGCGGATGCCTATATTATAACTCAGAAATAACTTACCATGTTTCCAGAGTGACCAAAACAAAATAAAACGTAGTCCAACTGTTGAATACTTTTAACATAATTGGATTGGAAGACATTGTCTTCCGATCAAACTATGTTCAAAATATTTAACAGAACATTTCTTATTAATTAACATGTTTTTTGTTTTGAAAATATTCAAACTTATTTCTGAGCTGGGTTGTAGTTCTTCAGAAACATGATAGGAAAGATACAGTGTCCTGTCATGAGTACACCCAGTCCTCGTAGACACTCTCACAATAACAACATCGACCATGGAGATCATGCATAACCTCTATGGTATAGATTTTTATCATTGGGTGGAGTCGATCTGTCGCTCAAGTATATTACATCATACATTAGCTGACGTCACAATCAGAGTGGGATTAAGGGTACTTGGGGCACATGACACATAAAATAAATGCATGGGTCTTTTACTGGGACGGGTGGATTGGGGTGGGAGCAGTAAGTGGGGTTCCAGATCTGTCTGGGGATCATCTGGCTCATCACCCAAAACATTGTGAAAATTAGATGCTCTGAGAAGCATTTTCCTGCATTTGATGAACAAATTAGTTTTTAATTCTGCTGTTCACAACATTTTGTTGAATATTTTGAAACTAATTTGACTGGACGTTGTTGTTACCATATGCGTGTGTAGTTACATTGAAATTGGGATTCTGGGATTTCAGGATTCATAGTAGGCCTATATAAATAATGTCTACAACACGTGGAAAAAGAGGACAGAGCTTAGCTAGAAATGGGCGGAGCATAGCTAGAAATGGATGGCTCTATTGGCATGTGTGCTTTGAAAGAACGTGTTGACGTACAGCTGCACGAAGATCGTCTGGGGGAAATATCAAATGACAACATATTTTTCTAGAGCGGTTGGAATCCCATCAACATGCCATGAGCGGACGTGACATTTGCTTGACTTTCATCACGTTATCACATTGTACACACGATTCAATACACGGATGCATTTCTATCTATGCCCGGTCATTTCTATCTATGCCCCGCCCATTTCTATCTATGCCCCGCCCATTTCTATCTATGCCCCGCCCATTTCTAGCTTAACCCCACCCACCTATTACGCGTGTTGGAACCGATTTGAAATATTGAAACCTCAATCCCCCAGAATATAAATTACACGTACCTAGCTATACAAGCAAGCTGTTGCATACTTTGAAAATAATTTGACTGGGGTGGGGCGGGTGGGGGAGGGAACTCCTGCTGCACATGAAATTATATATATATATAATTTTTCGATTATTAAATTGTCAATTCATCAAAGACATACAATTCGTACACCTGGCTGACTTTTCGAGCATCATGACGGAGTTATTATATGCCCTGCCCATTATCCATGTGAGCATAAATAGCAAATGAATCTATCTATCTTAGGATTGTGAAGCCAGCATACATGTGACGTAATTGAACATGACGTCAGATACTCGAGCGACAGATTGGATCCCTCTGTCTAGGTGCTGGTGCACTGGAAGCTTTCAGTCTGTAGACTACTTCAACATCACAGTCTTCATCGTGCAACTCGTAAAACGTCATCATATATGTACCATCGACTGTGTTGTCAGCGCGCAAATGTGTAACACAGCTTCATTTACGAACCAACCCATCAATGCCTTAGTTTAGAATCTGACTTTCATTATTGTAAGCAGATAGCAGGCAAAGTTGCCCAAACATATCATTTAGCGAAGTTCCATCAATGAGCATACAGCCAATGCCGAGCGAAGACATGAGCTGACGGAAACACGCATTACCCTTACTCATATCGCTAGTTGTGCTGAGGGCACGCCACCTGTGGGTTATAGGGGATGTATACCGGATATAGGCCCTAGGTCTACAGGGCCCAAATGCTAATGGACCTTTCCGGTTTTAGCTACGCCCCGCCTATCTCTAGCTACGCTCCACCCACACCTCGCTCGTGTTGGGCTCGATCGATCTCTGAACTCCCTGACTATCAATTTCCAGAAAACTACACAGGTAAGCTGTTGAATATTTTGAAACTAATTTGACTGGGTGCTGTTGCTGCCTATTTTCAAAAATATTCAACAGCTTGTTTATTAAATAACAAAGAATTACAAAGACATACAATTTATACAACGTGTCGGACTCTTTGAGATTTGATGACGGTCTATATGGAACCCTTTGTGACGTAATGATTATGACGTCATAATACACGCGCAGAGCTGATTATGACGTCATGCGAGGTCAGATGATGGATGGATACTCTGGAAAGGTGAATTACAATCGTCTCTGTTTAATCACAGCATGATAATTATTGTTATTCAGACTGTTTTCTCGATGTCTTGATCGCTGAACCAAGTTCCGTGTGACAATAACACGTGTTCAGTGCGTGACTAATCGAAATAGGGAAATTTAAATATTATAGGCTTGCCATACTGTCATATGTCACATGATGTGATTGCCATCGTGATCACGTGTTCACAAGTCTCTACCATGCGTACTACTGTAAGGTTTTTAAGTACGGTGTTGTCCGTTCGTCCGTATATCCCCAACTGCAGTTTGCCAATGACTGGCCTTTTTGCCTGTCCCTAGTTTCAGGAGTATAATCATGTTTGCGTACATTACTGTTTGGATGTTTGCATCCGTGGCTTGTTACAATAGATATAAGCTAGTCATCGACCTCAATAAATCTAGCATATGCCTATAGAGTTCACGTATATTGATTATTTGTATGACTGGCCTAACCTCACTCTCGCTACATTTCTCCACCCAGGTGTATTAATGAGTACGGATGTAAAGACATGGATACTTCCCGTCCACATGCCGGCATCTGGCGCTGAAGTGTGTGCGCGCATACGTGCGTGTGTGTTGGAAGTACTTCCATGCAGCCGATTTGCATGTCACTGAACCAGTAGTCTCGTGTTAACCCTTTATAGGCATATGCCAGTGCCAATGGTCTATATTGATAGCTGAGGAGGTCAATGCCCAGAGCCATATTTTAATCTTAGAATGAGAAAGTGTACTCTGGCGTTACGTTTGAAAATAGGCCAACAGGGACATTTTGGTTAATAATCAAATGGACCTGTCCACTCTATCCATCCATCATATGACGTCATAATCAACTACGTGACGTATAGAATAGCATCATAATGAATGACGTCATTATGTCATCATGAATGACGTAGATAAGTACGTCACGAACGCATATTTGAAGACGGACTATACGTTGTTGTACGAATTGTATGTCTTTACTATTTAATAAATATTATGTTGAATATTTTGAAACTAATTTGACTGGGTGCTGTTGCTGCAGCAACAGCACCCAGTCAAATTAGTTACAAAATATTCAACAGCTTACCTGTATAGCTTTCAGGAAATTGATAGGTATGGCATTCGGGGATCGATCAGTCCCAACACGGCGAAGTGTGGGCTGAGCTTAGCTAGAGGTGGACGTGGCATAGCTAAAACTGGAAAGGTCGATTGTAATGATAGTATCTTCATAGCACCATCCGCAAGATGTTTTTACCCTTGTCCATGTGCCCTTGCGGGCAGGTTGGGGAGTGGGGATATTAAATTTTGATCTACCTGCCTGCTTGTCATTCTGTTCTTGGCTGTTTCTCAGAAACTATTTATCCCATGTGACTCGCATTTGAACACAAGAAATGATGATCCTGGGAAAGATGATTCCCATATTCAACGTTGATCTGAACAATATCTGGATCCGGATTCGCATCAAGGTGGATCTACATATTTTCAGAAACTACAGTTTATTGGGCTTGATTCAAATTTGAACAAATAAATGATGTTTCACTTAAAGTAGGAGTTCCCATGTTTGGTCTTGACACATTATGATCCAGCCAATGCAGACATGACTCGATCCGGATCAAATTATGAATCTACAGATTTCTTATATTCTTAACTTAGCACAAGTCGCGTTTCCCCCCTTGTTTTCGTTGTACGTTTTTTATTTTTGGCATGGATTCAGATTCAGATCCAGTGGATACCGATCTCGATCTGGATCCAATTCTGGATTTACTAATTTCCCGGGAACTATTTATTCGATTTTTCTAAGAAGGACAGTTTAATCCCATTGACTGGGATTTGCCATTTTTGGCCTTGATCGTAACCCGGATGAGATTCCTGGTCTACTGAAAATGCCAGGGTCGACAATATAGGGACCCATTTCTAGCTATGCCCTGCCAATTTCTCGATAATCTCA
Source organism: Chaetoderma sp. LZ-2023a (assembly GCA_034401795.1). Classification (NCBI taxonomy): domain Eukaryota; kingdom Metazoa; phylum Mollusca; class Caudofoveata; order Chaetodermatida; family Chaetodermatidae; genus Chaetoderma; species Chaetoderma sp. LZ-2023a. The sequence goes on along the minus strand of CM067369.1, from coordinate 58,116,753 downwards.
GCCAACGGTTTGCACGTGTTGGGATCGCTTTATATAGGCCTACTTTGAACCATGAATTCTCAGAATGCGAATTTCAAGGTAGCTCTACAGGTAATCTGTTGAATATTTGGAAACTAATTTAACTGATTCCTGTTGCTATGGCAGCAACAACGTTCAATCAAATTAGTTAAAAATATTCAACAGAACGGTTATTAAATATTGCAATTCGTACACGTAACGGATCTGTAAATGTTTATGACGGAGCTAGATACGCCATTCATTACGTATTAGCTTTGTGATGTCAAATTAGTTTTAAAATATTCAACAGCTTACCTGTGTAGTTTTCTGGAAATTGATAGTCAGGGAGTTCAGAGATCGATCGAGCCCAGCACGAGCGAGGTGTGGGTGGAGCTTAGCTAGAGATAGGCGGGGTATAGCTAAAACCGGAAAGGTCCATTAGCATTTGGGCCCTGTAGACCTAGGGCCTATATCCGGTATACATACGTGCCATCAGCACAACTAGTGATATGAGTATGGGCAAAGCGTGTACAATTAACGTCAATGACAACAACGAGGTTACCTAAATGTTTAACTTAGATAAGATTAAGTCTAATCATTCTAAGAATACAGTAGCATAGCATATGCCTATCCCTATATAAGGAATGGCAACAGGATATCGGCCTACACTTAATGACATCATGGTGAATTGAGGAAGCCATTTCTAGGTATGCCCCGCCCATTCCTAGCTAAGCTCCACCCATATTTTTGCACCTGTTGGGATTGATCTATATACTTTGAACCCTGAATTCATAGAATCCCATTTTCAAGGTAATTATACAGGTAAGCTGCTGAATATATTGAAACTAATTTAACCGGGTGCTGTTGTTGCCTATGTCATGCAGCAACACTGCCCAGTCAAATTATTTTCAAAATATTCAACAGAATTTTAGTAAATAGTAAATCCATCAACGTCATACAGTTCATACACTTGACGGACTTGTAAACGTTCATGATGACGTCATATTCTCGAAAGACAGATTTCATTTATCCATTGCATGTCTAGTTGACTATTTTCCAGTCAAACGCATCGTTTTCTAACTGACGAATCCGGAAATAATTAACATACCCAAGTTTATCCATCCATCGTATGATGTCATAATCAATTATGTGACGTGTAGGATGACGTTATAATCATGATATAGTTCGTATTTAACGCTTAATAGTCCGACACGGTGTATGAATTGTATGTCGTTACCATTTAATAAACATTCTGTTGAATATTTTGAAACTAATTTGACTGGGGGCTGTTGCTGCCATAGGCAGCAACAGCGCCCAGTCAAGTTAGTCTCAAAATATTTAACAGCTAACGTGCATAGTTTTCTGGAAATTGATCGTCATGGCGTTCGGGAATCGATCGATCCCAACACGATCGAGGTATGGGTGGAGCTTAGCTAGAGATGGGCGGGGCATAGCCTAAATTGGAAAGGTCCATTCATTCGACTACCGAATAGTCAACTATGGTCAAGAATCGAATGTGGCAAAATCACATTTCTTCTCGCTTATGGAAATACGAAAGCGATTGCTAATGCTTTGGCATTTGCTGAAGCTATATTGCTGAAACATATATGCCCTACACCTATCTAGAACATATAGGCCCTACACCTATCTAGCTCGACTTTAGTCACTTACAGATAGCCTAAATAATATAATAGAACCGATGTCACGTGCGCACGATATCAATTCTATTAGGCTATCTATAAAAGCAGATATCGTATTCACCTAACTGTTACCAAGCTATTTTGACTATGACCGTGTGCGACCTCAAAATGGTCTTATGGACAGCTAACCTGGAACATTGTCCTCTGAATAATCACATGCATATATGCTAAATCATATGTGAATTGAAACAATTTGTTTGTTTACCTGCAGACGGGTCTAAGCAAGTGGCCGTTAATAGAGGGGCCGTTTCTAGTTAAGCTCCGCCAATTTCTAGCTAAGCACCGCCCATTTTAAGCCAAGCTCCGCCCACTGTGTACGTGCATTTGAATGGATTTTAACAATGAATTAACCAAAGGTCCCAATTTCAAGATAGTTAGTTATACAGGTGAGTTGTTGAAGCACCAGCTCCCCAGTCAAATTAGTTACATATTCAACAGAAAGTTTATTAAATTGTAAATTCCCAAGACACTACGATTAAAGCTACGGTTCCATGTATCCGCAATCCTTGTATGCAATCCGCATACACAAACCGTTAACGCATCAGGCATTCGTTTTCACCGACTCCATGTATGCATTTAAGATCCATCAATCGTATACGATTTTGGAATCCTGTAGCAACTCGTTTAAGAAAATTCAGAATTAAATAAATCGATCATTTTACCTTGATCTCGAAAGATGTAAAGATGCTCCCTACACTATCAACAATTCTGGAATATAGGCCTATGTTGACCTCATGCACGAAAAACCCGCTCCGTTTTCTCCTTTACGTACTCAAATTAGCTCTCCGAAGCATTTGAAAGCGGATTGCGAATCCGCAATAAGAAACGGATAAAGTATGCGGACATGTGGAATAACTAACATAGAAATAGTAGTATAGTAAACAAGCCGTTAACGGAGTCCGTTTGCGGATTGCGTATGCGGATCCACAAATGGGCACATGGAATCGCGGCCGTTTTCAAATGCTTTGGAGAGCTTATTTGCGGAACGGGGGTTTCGCGTATGCGGATTGCACACAAGGATTGCGCGCACATGAACCGTAGCTTTAGACACTTTCTTGACGGACTTTTCCCCTTTCGTGGCAATCTAAGTTATTTTGATGATGACGTCAACTAACAAGTGACGTATGTTGATTATGACGTCAGGCTTTTAAGCGACATATCATATCTCTCCATTACCAAGCTCGCTTCTTGGTCTTCAATGATGAAACTGTGCGAGAGGTTTCTGAAAATCATTCATTCTCTCACGGAAAGACATACATAGGCACCAAGTAGCGTGCTCGTGAATGGATGTTTTTCTTGAAACTTTAACTCGGCTTCCTCGTTTCGTTTGGCTTCCTGCCTGAAAATGTTACACATGTCCGACACCCCCCACCCCCACCCCCACCCTTGTTTTATTGCATGCTACGTCTTTGAATCAGCCACATTGAAATGGAAAGTTTAGTCGTAAACACGGATGAGAAGAATATTTTGTCTGCGAGAACAAGAACTTAAAGCTTCATTACCCTCGGCCCTCGGCCCGTAACAGGAGAAGAATATTGGTATTTGGTGCGTGAGTGTGCGCGTGTATATCTGCCTGTCTATCTGTCTGTATGTCCGCATATCCGGAGCTGTAGCTCAAAACCTACTTATCCGAACTTTTTGTGCAAGAGAATTTCGTGACTTTGGCCGTGATCCTGGATCCGAATCGGATCAAAATCTGGATCTGATGATATCTCTGAGACAACTTGTCTGATTTTGTCTCAAATTTTAACACAGTAAAGGGTGTGACCATGCACTAAGATTACAGATTTGAATAAATCCGGAAGATGTGGAAAAAATCCGGATAATAAAATTATAAGAAATATTCGGAAGGTCCGAAATCTTTTTACAATGCGATAAAAACCAAACGACGGGGCTCGATTAGCATTCCCCGCTCATTTCTATAGCTAAACTTCGCCCACTCGGCATTTGTGACTCTCTGGAATCAGCTATTGTTTTAGCAACCGCTAGGCCGTGTACGAGGAATTCACATCAAATGGAGGGATCTGATCTGTCACTCAAGCATCTAACGTCATAATCAAATACTTCACATGTTAGCTGACGGCTCAATAAAAATGATTTAGTACGTGTACGAAAATCCACCACGATGTACCTGAATTGTATGTCCTTGGTGAATTTACAATTTAATAAACATTTTGTTGAAATTTTCTGACTGGGAGCTGTTGCTGCCTATGGCAACAGCAGCTTCCAGCCAACGTAGTTAAAGGTTGCCTGCATAGTTGCCTGGCAATAGGATTGTGAGAATTGGGAGTTAAAAAAGTTAAAATCGATTCAAATATGCAAAATGTGGGCGGATCGTAGTTAGATGTGGGCGGGGCATAGTTAGAAATCGGTCCCTGGCCGTGTCTGGTGATTAAGCTAGTGAATTAGCGTCAGCGAGGCGTCTTGACGGACTTCAACGTTGGTCACGGAGTTAGATATGCCACTATATATCGCTACATTAGTCTATATGTGGCGTAATTGATTGTGACGTCTTATACTTGAGTGACTGATTGGGATGCTCTATTCGTCCCGTGGCTAATGCATACTCCTCATTTTTTACTGTCGGAAATCGTAGCACGAGCACGTCCCTCTCCGGGCCTCTGGGCTGGCGGCCAGGGAACGTGCTCGAGTGAGTCTATGAAATCCATCAACTAACAAAAGCCCGTGCCCTGTAGGTGGGGCTTAGAATACACCTTCCGTATCCTCTGCATGTCGTAAGAGGCGACTAAAGGAGGTAAGGGTGAGGTAACCCTGACAGAAACCTCGAGTGCTGAAGACAGAGGTTCCAGGCCGCATGGCGCACTCTAATAAACCATGGATCCATGCACTTAACGCTTATGATCATGTCGATAGTCACTTACAGGACTGGCGGTATGATCAGCGAACGAAAAGAAGAAGAAGACAAAAGCCCAATTTTGATTGGTCGATTATACGCACGCTTGTTTACCTATCGCATTCACATGATCAAAACATGAATGGCCATTAGTCAGAAATCATATTTCCTAATTTTCACATCGATTCAGTTTCTTAAGAGGGCAGTAAAGCAGGAAATTACGAGTATTTGGAAAATAATTTGATTAGAAGTCGTTGTTGCTTCAAGCAACACAAATTCCCTGTCATATTACTTTTTTTACTTTATAATACTTTTCTATAATAATATTGTATAGACATCGTTTTATCTGGTTTGTTGGCGCGAGTACCGTTGCAAGGGAAATAACTCCGATTATAAGTGTTGCGTACATAATGGCACAAGGGAGATAACCACTTACATCTCAACCTAGACTGAGTTAAAACAGAAAATAATGAGGCTAACAATAGTTAGTGGCTTTTCTAAACAGATTTCATTTCAATATTAGCCAGAGAAAATAAATACACATAAAGTGTGTCTCATAGTGAATTAAATTTTCAATTTCTCGACTACAACCCATTTTCAAATCTAGTTTTTAATAGGATTATCCCTCTTCTTCTTTTTCTTCTTCTTTTTCTTCTTCTTTTTTTGCTTCTTCTTCAAACATTTTGGATTAAGTTTGATTCTACTGGAGGGATCTTCCCCAAACACGCCCGGAAACTTGCGCACGGGGTCCTGAAGACGTGTGCCAATTTTGGGGTCAAAAGCTAAAACACAACACCAACAGCATTCAGCAACATTTTGTTCAAAATATGCATTATTATATACAACTCTGGCTCTAACGGAGCAATCTTCTCCAAGCTTGGGTGTAGGCCTATGGGGTTTTTTGCAATGCAATAACAACTATCAGCAACAGCTTTAAACAACATTGTTTCTATCTAAAATAGACACTTTTGACCTCCCGGCAGACCGATTGAAAAATCTATCAACGACGCAGGTATTGGACACATTTGTCGTTGTTTCCCCTAGATATTCAGCAAACATGATTCCTACATTTTCAGAAATATTCTGTTGAATACCACATACACGCTCATAGTCTTGGCGTAGTGGAATCTGTTTTATATTCACCATATTGATCACCTAGAAAGCACCACTAAGCAGAGGCAGGTGGTCGTAACGTGAATGAACATATGTGTGCGTGTGCGTGTGCGTGCGTTGTGCGTGCGTGCGCGCGTGCGTGAGTGCGTGAGTGCGTGCGTGCGTGCGTGCGTGCGTGCGTGCGTGTGTGTGTGAGGTAAATACATAAAACAAGATATGTCGCCCTACTTCCTCGGACATATAAGCAGTAAAATCTTGTCTTGTAAACGTTAATCAATGTCACTGACCAAAACAGTAAATATAGTGTGTGTGTGTGTGTGTGTGTGTGTGTGTGTGTGTGTGTGTGTGTGTGTGTGTGTGTGTGTGTGTGTGTGTGTGTGTGTGTGTGTGTGTGTGTGTGTGTGTGTATATATATACATAAAACAATGACAATAAAATATAAATAAATTATAAATAAATTACTAGTTCATTCGCATTCGCATCACATCTTCCGATATGGATGGAGCCTTGGAAATATGCTTACGAAAAGTATATCGCTCCATAAGACAGAGAGACATATGTCAAAATCTGCCGGTCTGCCTCATAAAACGATGTACCCTAGTCGCTATATCCTCGTTCACCTCGTCGAAAGATTGTTGCTTCCATTTAAAATCACATCCAGCAAACCAAATGGACCAAATTGAACAGCTTACCTGTATGTATAGTTACCTTGAAATTGGATTCTGGTTAATGGGGGGGGGGGGGGGGGGGTGTTCAAAGTAAAAATAGTCCTAACCGGACCCCAACAGGAGCGGGGGAAAATGGGCGGAGCTTAGCTAGAAATGGGCTGGGCATAGCTAGAAATGGACCCCTCTATTGTATGTGCGCCATAAGGTGGTCGCTAATGACAGGTCTTATTAAACATCGCGTTTGTTTACGCGTGGTGAGAGAAAGTTGTTGTCTTGTGCCGCCAGTCTGCAAACGACTAAGATTAGCGAAAAATTTATAAGCATAATTTGACCTCCACGTCAGTAAACAAGAGTAGATACACAGAAATAGTAAACACTTCTTATCACAGAATACAAAAACACTAACATTGTTCCAAGAATGCTATTTAGGTCTAATGTGAATATGAAATAGAGAAAAATGAATTTGATTGTATTTTATTGCTTAAAGCGGGAATAGCTTTTCAGTCAAGTAAAATTATCCAACTATCCCCGACGTTGAATCTAAGAAGCGCAGATATCAAGAGAAATCAATGTGTTATTCGTATTCAGCACTTTTAGAGGGTAGAGGAAAAAACTACGCACTTGGAAAATAGCCAGAGGAAGGTTCACGGATATACATAAATCAATGGTAACGACATAAACCTCACTTCCCACCAAGCAAATATCACTATTTAGACATAAACCTAAACAATAACTTATATCTCACGTATGATTTAATTAGCGAGACATAAGCGAAAATTTCTTTCAAGTGGAGTTAGTATAACTGCGAGAAAATATACATTTTACAACCACATTATTCTCTGCCCGAATATAGAGGGTTCCGATATGTCACTTAATAAACATGTGTTGAATATTTTGAAACTAATAGCTGCCATAGGCAGCAACATCACCCAATCATATTAGTTTCATAATATTCAACAGCTTACCTGTACAGTTACCTTGAAATTTTGACTCTTGGAAGTCAGCATGCAGATTTCAAAGCTTCAAATTGATTCGACCACGCCTAAAACACGAGCGGGGCTTATCCAGAAATGGGCGGGGCATAGCGAGAGATTGATCCCTACGCTGGCCTCACTCCCGAATACATACCATTATAGGTACAATAGCCATATAGATCTACATTCATAGAGGTACACACATCGTCCTATTGCGCGGGCCTCGCCCTCCCACTCCGCTCTTGTATGGAGTAGGGTGTATGTTAGTGCGACGAGGTACACGCCAAACTGACCATATTCAACAACTTACCCGGATAGTTAACTTGAAATTGGAATTCTGGGAATTCATGGTTCAAAATGTTAAAATCTATTCAACTGTGCGTACAAAGTGGGCGCAGCTTATGTAGAAATGGCCGGAGCATCACTAGAAATAAATCATTCTATCGATTAGACTGATTCTGTATAACAGTTCAAACGACAGCCGTCTACCACCCTAGGGTCCTTCCAACGAAGTTAGGTTAAACCGGCAACGTATTTTAAAGCGCTTACTGAAAGGGAAAATCTAAGAAAGCTACCGAGTGAACTGTCCAATCAGATTTCTCTTAATATTCATTTTGAAGCCTATATAGGGCCAATCGGGCCGAGTTTAGGTTGAATTTGAGGGATTCATTTATAGCTATGCCCGCCTATTTTTAGCTAAGCTCCGCCAGGACCGCCCAGGTTTTGCGTGTGTGGGGATCGATTTATACATTTGAAACCCTGAATTACCAGATTCTCAATTACAAGCTAACTATACAGGAAAGCTGTTAAAAATGTTGAAAACTAATTTGTCTGGATGTTGTCGCTGCTATGCTAGCGCCCAGTCAAATTAGAGTCAATATATTCAACAGAATGTTTATTAAATAGCGAGTCCGTAAAATCCACACACTTCGTACACGTCTTGACGGACTTCAACGTTGGTCACGGAGTTAGATATGCCACTATATATCGCTACATTAGTCTATATGTGGCGTAATTGATTGTGACGTCTTATACTTGAGTGACGGATTGGGATGCTCTATTCGTCCCGTGGCTAATGCATAATCCTCATTTTTTACTGTGGAAATCGTAGCACGAGCACGTCCCTCTCCGGGCCTCTGGGCTGGCGGCCAGGGAACGTGCTCGAGTGAGTCTATGAAATCCATCAACTAACAAAAGCCCAATTTTGATTGGTCGATTATACGCACGCTTGTTTACCTATCGCATTCACATTGATCAAAACATGAATGGCCATTAGTCAGAAATCATATTTCCTAATTTTCACATCGATTCAGTTTCTTAAGAGGGCAGTAAAGCAGGAAATTACGAGTATTTGGAAAATAATTTGATTAGAAGTCGTTGTTGCTTCAAGCAACACAAATTCCCTGTCATATTACTTTTTTTACTTTATAATACTTTTCTATAATAATATTGTATAGACATCGTTTTATCTGGTTTGTTGGCGCGAGTACCGTTGCAAGGGAAATAACTCCGATTATAAGTGTTGCGTACATAATGGCACAAGGGAGATAACCACTTACATCTCAACCTAGACTGAGTTAAAACAGAAAATAATGAGGCTAACAATAGTTAGTGGCTTTTCTAAACAGATTTCATTTCAATATTAGCCAGAGAAAATAAATACACATAAAGTGTGTCTCATAGTGAATTAAAATTTCAATTTCTCGACTACAACCCATTTTCAAATCTAGTTTTTAATAGGATTTCTCTTCTTCTTTTTCTTCTTCTTCTTCTTTTTTTGCTTCTTCTTCAAACATTTTGGATTAAGTTTGATTCTACTGGAGGGATCTTCCCCAAACACGCGCGGAAACTTGCGCACGGGGTCCTGAAGACGTGTGCCAATTTTGGGGTCAAAAGCTAAAACGCAACACCAACAGCATTCAGCAACATTTTGTTCAAAATATACATTATTATATACAACTCTGGCTCTAACGGAGCGATCTTCTCCAAACTTGGGTGTAGGCCTATGTTTTTTTTTTGCAATGCAATAACAACTATCAGCAACAGCTTTAAGCAACATTGTTTCTATCTAAAATAGACACTTTTGACCTCCCGGCAGCCCGATTGAAAAATCTATCAACGACGCAGGTATTGGACACATTTGTCGTTGTTTCCCCTAGATATTCAGCAAACATGATTCCTACATTTTCAGAAATGTTCTGTTGAATACCACATACACGCTCAAGTCTTGGCGTAGTGGAATCTGTTTTATATTCACCATATTGATCACCTAGAAAGCACCACTAAGCAGAGGCAGGTGGTCGTAACGTGAATGAACATATGTGTGCGTGTGCGTGTGTGTGTGTGTGTGTGTGTGTGTGTGTGTGTGTGTGCGTGTGCGTGCGTGCGTGCGTGCGTGCGTGCGTGCGTGCGTGCGTGCGTGCGTGCGTGCGTGCGTGCGTGCGTGCGTGCGTGAGTGCGTGTGTGTGTGTGAGGTATATACATAAAACAAGATATGTCGCCCTACTTCCTCGGACATATAAGCAGTAAAATCTTGTCTCGCGACATTTGCGGGTCAAGATTACCGTACTCAGAGGAATCGGCATCAATGGAGACATTGATATCTGGAGGGGTGGGGTGGGGTGGTGGTGGTGGGGGTGGCAGTGTAGTCGGATGGAGGCGTGGCTTGTTCATAGATGGGCGTGGCCTTGTACTGTCATCAGCCGACCCGCGAGAGAAATTTTAGTCTGCTTAGCCGGTGTACATTTGCAGGCCAAGAGAATACCACAGGTTACCGAGCCAGTAATTTCAGAGTAAACTTCCAAAAATAGCCATCTCCATGCCTGCAAATGGACACAAGACCATTGCAGATATCGTTTCGTCAGGCATATGACAACTATAGGGTTAAGTTGACAGTATTTATATACACACATTTATAAAACGCAGCTGATTTCACGAACAGCTTTGTTTGAAACATACACACAGCTATATTACATTATTTGTCTCTGCACTAAATATATTTATATATATGGGAAGTTTACTCTGAAATTACATATCTTTTGGATTTTGACGGTTTTATTTTTTTTGCCTCACACATACAATATAATATATATATATATTATATTGTATGTGTGAGGCAAAAAATATATGTATATATATATATACACACGTTCAAAATAAGTTCTATCACAATATTGCGGCGGAACGCGCCTATTTTGGCTGACATTTTACGATTACAGATGTAGAGCCACGAATCGTAAAATTGTCGCAAAATGTAAACATTAACGCAAAACGTATAAAAATAACACAATTCGTATTATAATTTTTTTAACGAAAAAAGACTTAAAAAAAAGTGGGTTCTCGCAAAACGTAAATATGCCGAGATTTTGTATTACGCTTCAAGGCTGTTAATTACGTTTCACTGTCCCTGGGACCGCAAAAAGTTAACTTCCTCAAATCGTAAAAATGGCTTCCGGGTTTCGTACACTTTTTTATTAGATTATTTTCACGGTCAAATGGCATGACTATAAATGGCATCACAATCAGATGATATCATTTTAATAATGGCACCACGATCACATGACATCACCTTAAAGCTGCTGTGTCACAGTATTTCATTATTGCAAATCAGTCTCTAGGCTATATACATCATCTCATTGTGTCAGAAGTTCATATTTGCACAGCGTCGCCAATAAAACGACGTAATTCCACAGTTACCACAATCGTCAAATATCACATTTTTACAACCATTACTGATCTTATCCATCTAGTTTACACTGTATTCAGTGGGTATCTCATAAATATTCATGTGGGAGACATTGAAAGACAGCCGAAGGCAGCAGAAACTCATAACGTTACACAAATTACTGTACGATGACAAGGTACCAGATTTTGTGACGGACATTACACCGACACGCACAAATACAACAGAGCGCTACGACTTACGCAAGCCACACAATGTCAATGTGCCCCTATCACGATTGGAAATATACAAAAAATGGTTTTTCCCAAGCACCATTAAAATCTGGAACACACTTGAAAACAATGTACAATCAGAATCAAAAATTTCAAAATTTAAGAAGCTAATAAAATTTAGAAACTATATCCCTCCGAGTTTCTATAATTATGGAATTCGAAAACGTTCTATCCTTCATACCAGACTACGTAACAACTGCTACAAACTTAAATTGTGACTTATATAGAATAGGATTATTTCCCACACCTAACTGCTTTTGTAAGACAGGAGTAGAAGATGCAAATCACTTTCTTTTAAAAGGTCCTTACTACACTATACAAAGACAGCACTTATTACAACAACTACATCTGTATATTCTTTTGACGAGTGACTTGCTATGCAAAGGAAATACATCTCTACCCGTCCAGGAAAATGAATACATCTTCAAACAAGTTCAAAACTATATTCAAGCTACTGGCAGATTTTAACCTCATATATGTTCCCAACGTTTGATATGATGTAGGAATAGTCCGTATTTTTATTGTCATGGTTACATGGTTAGGATACAAATGACTGTATAGATATACTATATACTTTAAATTTTTGCTTCCGCTGTCGTTACTGTTAAATGTTTATGATAGAAATGACTGCATAGATGTGCTATATACTATAATGCTTTATTTCCGCTGTCGTTACTGTGTATATAGTTCTTCCCGTACTCACAATTAATGTATTACTCTCCTATTGCTTTTCGGACCATCCACGATAATGCGATGCCGCAGACGACGACGACGATGACGACAAGAGAGGGGATGATGGGGATGCAATAAAGGCTCGCTAAACCGTTAATCCCCTCAAACTTTTCGTTCCAAGTTGTGAGGAGGTTAAAAGTTCAGATTTACCTAAATACACAGGAGTGGAGCCATTTTGAATGTGTGGGGTGGGCAGGGTTGGAGGTGACTGGGTCTCATTTCTCGTTTCTGTTTCGTTTTTCGTGTAAGAAACGAGAAGAGAAGACCTGGTGAAAGCATGGTGGGAGTTGAGAGGAAGGGTTGGGGTGGGTAAACGGGGGTAAATGACGACGGTCTGGAATAACCATGAATATGGTCTGTTAATTCAATTATTCGTATTGTTTAATCTATTATATTAATGGATAACTGCTATCCGACAATAACAGTGTTTGAAGGAGCTGTACTTTTCTTTCCTATTCTTTTTTAATCTGTTTACATCATTTTTCTCCCCTACATCTCTCTCTCTCTCTCTCTCTCTCTCTCTCTCTCTCACCTCTTAATTTATTGTTTCTCTCTCACCTCGGTTTAGTGTTCTCAATCATTGGCTGCTTATAATAATTCTGTAGGGAGAGGGCAAATCTAAGTTGTAAGAACTTGTGCCCGATCCCATTGTGCAATTGTTACAATAAAATATGTTTAAATCAAAAAATGGAAATCCCTCTTATCACGTGACATATTTTTTGTTTCGCTTTCGTTTTCGAACTAGTGTCAATTCGCTATTATTATTAGATGGATGCATCATCAGTAAATACTATTGACGACTAAATTAATTGATAGGCTAGACTAAAATAGGCAAATTAGCTGTAAACTGGCCAACAACACTGGTGACGCGCACTGGGTATGGGTATAAGTATTCCGAGTTCTCCGACTCCGCCCTATGCCGTTTCTGATATGCCGGCATATCAGAAACGGCATAGGGCGGAGTCAGAGAACTCGGACTAATGGTGATGGCAGAAGATCCGTGTGTATGGGAAGCAGTAGTCTTTCACTGAATCACCAACCGCTTTCTACTTCTACTCCCTTCCATTGTTGTACTTGGAAATACACACAGACTATGATAGCTCCCAGTCAGATACCAAGCTTTGGGCCTGTATACAGTTCAGTTTCAGTTTTCTTTCTTACACTCAGGCGGTGGCATATGAGAGCTCTTTTTTAAATTAATACATTATGGCGGTAGTCAGTGTAGAAATAAAAATTATACACACCTACAATACATGGGCGTCATTTTGTTCGAAAAAGTGAGGGGAACCTCAAGCAAGAACGGGAGGACCGGGGTCCCCACCCGATACCCTTTCTCTGAACATTTAAGCTCTTGATCGGCTGATTCTCTCTCATAATAATATTCACACACTAACTCCAAATCATTGAAAACACCTCTATGTTGAAGATATTTAGATAAAGAAACGAAGTTTTAATTCAACCTACAATACATGGCAAGTCTTTTCTATTTCTTACACAATGTAAACACTGTAACTAGATAAATAATAGATGGATTCTTACTACTCTGGCTCATTTATAATGATTAGTTGATTACTAAGTCGCATTATTTGTTTCATTGTCAGAAACTGTGTTATTATAGGAGCATATGAGTAGATAGAATCTGAATGGTTTAAATCCCCACAGTGCCAGCAGAAAAGTGAGAAAAATAATATTTTCAATATAATGGTGAGCACCTAGATGGGTCTAGCGTGGTTTGTTGTGTTCCGCAGAAACCAATCTTAGGACCACTATTGTTTTCAATCATTTACTATTATAATGGTGAGCACCTAGATGGGTCTAGCGTGGTTTGTTGTGCTCCACAGAAACCAATCTTAGGACCACTATTGTTTTCAATCATTTACTATTATAATGGTGAGCACCTAGATGGGTCTAGCGTGGTTTGTTGTGTTCCGCAGAAACCAATCTTAGGACCACTATTGTTTTCAATCATTTACTATTATAATGGTGAGCACCTAGATGGGTCTAGCGTGGTTTGTTGTGCTCCACAGAAACCAATCTTAGGACCACTATTGTTTTCAATCATTTACTATTATAATGGTGAGCACCTAGATGGGTCTAGCGTGGTTTGTTGTGTTCCGCAGAAACCAATCTTAGGACCACTATTGTTTTCAATCATTTACTATTATAATGGTGAGCACCTAGATGGGTCTAGCGTGGTTTGTTGTGCTTCACAGAAACTAATCTTAGGACCACTATTGTTTTCAATCATTTACTATTATAATGGTGAGCACCTAGATGGGTCTAGCGTGGTTTGTTGTGCTTCACAGAAACCAATCTTAGGACCACTATTGTTTTCAATCATTTACTATTATAATGGTGAGCACCTAGATGGGTCTAGCGTGGTTTGTTGTGCTTCACAGAAACCAATCTTAGGACCACTATTGTTTTCAATCATTTACTATTATAATGGTGAGCACCTAGATGGGTCTAGCGTGGTTTGTTGTGCTTCACAGAAACCAATCTTAGGACCACTATTGTTTTCAATCATTTACTATTATAATGGTGAGCACCTAGATGGGTCTAGCGTGGTTTGTTGTGTTCCGCAGAAACCAATCTTAGGACCACTATTGTTTTCAATCATTTACTATTATAATGGTGAGCACCTAGATGGGTCTAGCGTGGTTTGTTGTGCTTCACAGAAACCAATCTTAGGACCACTATTGTTTTCAATCATTTACTATTATAATGGTGAGCACCTAGATGGGTCTAGCGTGGTTTGTTGTGCTTCACAGAAACCAATCTTAGGACCACTATTGTTTTCAATCATTTACTATTATAATGGTGAGCACCTAGATGGGTCTAGCGTGGTTTGTTGTGCTTCACAGAAACCAATCTTAGGACCACTATTGTTTTCAATCATTTACTATTATAATGGTGAGCACCTAGATGGGTCTAGCGTGGTTTGTTGTGCTTCACAGAAACTAATCTTAGGACCACTATTGTTTTCAATCATTTACTATTATAATGGTGAGCACCTAGATGGGTCTAGCGTGGTTTGTTGTGCTTCACAGAAACCAATCTTAGGACCACTATTGTTTTCAATCATTTACTATTATAATGGTGAGCACCTAGATGGGTCTAACGTGGTTTGTTGTGCTTCACAGAAACCAATCTTAGGACCACTATTGTTTTCAATCATTTACTATTATAATGGTGAGCACCTAGATGGGTCTAGCGTGGTTTGTTGTGCTTCACAGAAACCAATCTTAGGACCACTATTGTTTTCAATCATTTACTATTATAATGGTGAGCACCTAGATGGGTCTAGCGTGGTTTGTTGTGCTTCACAGAAACCAATCTTAGGACCACTATTGTTTTCAATCATTTACTATTATAATGGTGAGCACCTAGATGGGTCTAGCGTGGTTTGTTGTGCTTCACAGAAACCAATCTTAGGACCACTATTGTTTTCAATCATTTACTATTATAATGGTGAGCACCTAGATGGGTCTAGCGTGGTTTGTTGTGCTTCACAGAAACCAATCTTAGGACCACTATTGTTTTCAATCATTTACTATTATAATGGTGAGCACCTAGATGGGTCTAGCGTGGTTTGTTGTGCTTCACAGAAACCAATCTTAGGACCACTATTGTTTTCAATCATTTACTATTATAATGGTGAGCACCTAGATGGGTCTAGCGTGGTTTGTTGTGCTTCACAGAAACCAATCTTAGGACCACTATTGCTTTCAATCATTTACTATTATAATGGTGAGCACCTAGATGGGTCTAGCGTGGTTTGTTGTGCTTCACAGAAACCAATCTTAGGACCACTATTGTTTTCAATCATTTACTATTATAATGGTGAGCACCTAGATGGGTCTAGCGTGGTTTGTTGTGCTTCACAGAAACCAATCTTAGGACCACTATTGTTTTCAATCATTTACTATTATAATGGTGAGCACCTAGATGGGTCTAGCGTGGTTTGTTGTGTTCCGCAGAAACCAATCTTAGGACCACTATTGTTTTCAATCATTTACCATTATAATGGTGAGCACCTAGATGGGTCTAGCGTGGTTTGTTGTGCTTCACAGAAACCAATCTTAGGACCACTATTGTTTTCAATCATTTACTATTATAATGGTGAGCACCTAGATGGGTCTAGCGTGGTTTGTTGTGCTTCACAGAAACCAATCTTAGGACCACTATTGTTTTCAATCATTTACTATTATAATGGTGAGCACCTAGATGGGTCTAGCGTGGTTTGTTGTGCTTCACAGAAACCAATCTTAGGACCACTATTGTTTTCAATCATTTACTATTATAATGGTGAGCACCTAGATGGGTCTAGCGTGGTTTGTTGTGCTTCACAGAAACCAATCTTAGGACCACTATTGTTTTCAATCATTTACTATTATAATGGTGAGCACCTAGATGGGTCTAGCGTGGTTTGTTGTGCTTCACAGAAACCAATCTTAGGACCACTATTGTTTTCAATCATTTACTATTATAATGGTGAGCACCTAGATGGGTCTAGCGTGGTTTGTTGTGCTTCACAGAAACCAATCTTAGGACCACTATTGTTTTCAATCATTTACTATTATAATGGTGAGCACCTAGATGGGTCTAGCGTGGTTTGTTGTGCTTCACAGAAACCAATCTTAGGACCACTATTGTTTTCAATCATTTACTATTATTAACTCTTACCATGGACCACATTTTCTGGTGTATGTTCATGAGGGGATGCGCTGGAGGCTGTTGCCATATAAGACAACGACATCTCCAGCGACATTACCTCGTGAATGTACACCAGCCTACCTCCAGTAAAATTGCAAAAATAATAAAGCTGAAAATCTGCATGATGGGTAATTACAAACACACACCATTGGCAAAGGAATGATACAGTGTAGCCCTAAATTGACTTAGAATGTTTCACAAACAAAATAAAAGGTACTCTTGAATATTTTGAACATGACTTGATTGGAGGCCATTGGTGTCTGAGACAGCAATGGCCTCCATATTCAAGTTAGGTTCAAAATAGTCATCACATCATTTCTTACACAGTGCTCAGAATTTTAATATCTGACGGTTCTTTGACCTGGAGAATTATGAGTTATTTCTTACCTGTAGCCTACTGTAGAAGCCCTAGGCTGGCTGAAGGGAGGTGGCAGTGATAGCATGTGCTTAGCAAGCACACGCACTCACTTCCACCTCCCCTCACCACTCTAACTAACATGTACAGGAAAGTGTTGGCAGTGACTACATGGATGACGTCTGTAATAAAACTAGTGCCCAGGCACTGCAGTACATATTATCTGTACCCGCACGCACACATACAACCACATTAATAATACTAACAAACTTAAAGCTAAAGAACTTCCATCTTGTGGCCCATAAAACATTTTACTAATGCGAATAATGACTTTGATCTACCGTCCATTATAGACAAGTTTGATTGTATTCATCTACATGACAGTTGAAAATACTATACAAATCTATTACACATTGAAGTTGATCATTTAGTTCTTAGACCATCTCTAGCAGTTTTTGGTCAGAAGTGTTCCAGAGTGGTCACATGGATTCTGTTTACATGCGAAATTTACCAAACAGCAGCAGCCACATGTTCTGCATACAGCTACTTTATCGCTGAAATGCCTATACCTTAGGCTCACAATGGCTTTTACTCCTGCTGCAATGATCCTTGTTTTTGTAGCCGTGTTACCAATGGTGAATCACATCAGTCAGTTCGCTCAGGTCAATTCAACATTCCTTCTTTGAAGTAGATATCTAGTTTATTCTTGATTGATTTGACCGTTGTTGCTTAATTAAGTCTCCTCGAAACCGTCACTATTTCAGTGACATTGGATTTAAAACTTTATGTCTGTTTTGAGGAAGTGCTGTGGTGCAGATGAGTGTTCCCCATTTCAGCTGCGGTGTGCCGACTACACTCATAGTTACACCCTGCTGCACCTAGCATTTGGTTACCTGTTGACTTGTGATTGTTGTAGCTGGGCTTAATGCGGTTGTTATCATTTTCGCTATCCGCGTCTACTTTTCTACTCTAGTGTCACCTCATGCTACCACAAAAATGTGGACATGGAAAGCAGACCTACTTACCGAGTATGTTCTTGCCTATACACAGGCTACTCTAAGATTCCTTCACTGTATTGGCAGAAATGCAGTTAGACTTAGTGATGAGCTGGTATTTGTATACTCGTGGCCAGTTCAGTCAACTTCAAATGTTGTTTCTTTGAAGTAGATATCTAGTTTGTTCTTAAATGATTCAACTGTTGTCGCTTCGGTTATTGTCATTAGCAATGAATTCCAATGTGCTACCACTCTGGTAGCAGGGCTGGGGTAACTGTAACTTGTAACTGACTGTAACTTAGTTACATTTTTTATGTAACTGAAGTAATTGTAACTGAAGAATTTTTTGAGTTACAGTAAATGAAATGTAACCAGTTACATTGCAAAAGTAACTGAACTTTCAGTTACTTTTCAGTGACATTTATTACAATTTTTTCAATTTGCAGCAGGGCTACTGTTATACATGTGCCACTCCAATATCACAATTTCAATGTAATCATTCAGTTAAGCTGTTGAATATATTGAAGCTAATTTTACTGGAAGATGTTGAACTTTATTTCCAGGTATCAGATATTTATTTTTGAAATTTACCATTGAAATATTTGTCTTAAATATTAGGCCAGTCATTCAAGTGGTAATTTTTCAAATATTAATCCTGCAGCCTGCAAAATAGATTTGCTAGGCCAAAGGTTTGATTTTCTTGACCAATCTTGACCATTAAAGGGTTATTCTATATCTGCATGTGATATTTTCCAACATGCTATTATTCTCAAAATATGCTTGTTAGATATGATAATCTGACTGAAAGTTATTGCTACATCAGGCAGTGATAACTTTAATCAAATTCTTATACAGCTTTTACATTAGGCTACCATAGAAACAGGTTGTTGACTAAATCATTAGAGACTTAAGTTACCTTTTAAAGCCGAAATATTTAAAGAAAATTTTAGTCTTCTCATAGTAAATGTAGACCATGAAATTATTTTAGAAAATGTACTGCTGGAATGACTGGCTTGGTTATTGAGCCAGTCATTCCAGTGGTAAATTTTCATAAGTAATCTTATATATGTCTGGAAATGGTCATTTCTCAACACCACTGCAAAAGTTGTTTGTCCAGCTTTAGTGTTAAAGGGTTAAAAGGATTAAAAACAGCAAATGTTGAATTGTAAAGAAAGTTCAAGTCTGCCACAGTATGTGTTAACAGCATGTCCTGTTCTTTTCTTTATATACTATTCATTAGGCCAGCTGAGGACATCATTGCTCAGCAATTATACTCACGCTAATATTCATTTACATAAGTGTGCTGATAAAGTTCAAAGGACAGAGCCATTGCTAAAACTCAAGCCATTAACCATTTTGGTATAGCTGACAAATTTATAAAGGCTGTGGAATGAAACTAGTGTACTGGAAAGCTGTTGAATATTTTGAATCTAATTTGACCTGAAAGAAGCCGTTTCTGCCATATGAAGCAACAACTTTTGAAAGTAAAATTAGTCTAAAGTACTCAGCAGAAATATTTAAATTGCTATTTTGAATTATGCATACAATAGAGCTGATGGACATTTTGAAGCTAATTTCACTGGAAACTGTTATATTGGCCCATGGTAGATGGTGAATTATCTTACTGTAGAAAGTCAATGCTCTAAGGAAATATGTTGAACATTTTGAAACTATTTTCACTGATAAATGTTGATACTTATGACAGCAATGCTTTCAGTCAAATTAGTTTCAAAACATTCAACCAAATATTTCTTACAATAAAATTAATGTTTGTTATTTGGCTTGCATGGTTGAAAGGGAGGAAGAAATATGTATGCACATTTTTACAATGAAAGCATCTTATTATTTTGGAAACAAGTTGAATGAAATTTGCTATTGCGTATGGCAGAAACAAAATTCAGTCAAATACATTGAACAATTTCCAGGTTTTAAATTTTATATTTGAAATGAATTCAGTTCCGTCAGTATATTATATCAGTGGTTATAGTGGTACTTTGTTTCTACTATATACTGCATCTCAATATGGTTGACTACATTACAGTTTTTATGATGACATTGATGCTCGTATAGTCCTTCACAATAATTATCAGACAAGGTAACAACAAATGTAACCGAAATGTAACTTTAGTTACATTATGTAAAGTAACTGAAATGTAACTAGTTACATTGCTCAACAAATGTAACTGTAACTGACATAGTGCAATGTAACTGTAACTGACCCCACGCCTGTCTGGTAGTGAAAAAGTGCTTGCGAATATCTTTGTTGGTTCGTCTTATGTTAAGCTCGAACTTATGACCTCTGGTCTGTGTAATACGGAATGGTTCGAAAAAGTAGTCTTTATCAATATATAGATCCCTGCTGAGTGCCGAGCTTGAATGTTTCAATTAATTTCCATGAAACCATCTATATTTCTCTGATTTGCGGGACGAGTTTTGTTGGTCGACGCTGAACTCGGTCTAATAGCTGTGATTGCCTTTTCAATCTTGGTGACCATGGCGAGTTGCAGTATTCGAGAATTACATCACATATACGCTGGTCACAATGCATGGTGACGTACCTAGCACCGTCGTGAATGTTGGAAAGTTTGTCAAAAGTACAAATTGTATATCTCTAACAGATTTACTTTTTAATAAACATTTTGTTGAATATTTTTAAAATAATAATTTGACTGGGCGCTGATAGGCAGCAACAGCACCAAGTCAAATTATTTTCAAAATATTCAATAGCTTACGTCTATAGTTAGCTTGAAATTGGGATTCTGGGAATTCATTATTCAATGTACATAAACTGCTCCCAACACACGTAAAAAGTGGGCAGTGCTTAGGTAGAAGTGGGCGTGTCATATCTAGAAATAGATCCCTATACTCAAGCACTGCTCAAATTGTCAATGGGTGAAAGGCCAGAGAGAAATCCAGTGGCGCCTGCAGCTGGCAAAGCTAGGGGCTGTGATATTGGACGATTACGCCCATGCAGTGGATATGCTGTCAGAAGCAATGTCAGTGTGTGCTCGGTAGCAGGAGCCAGTACAGTGATCAGGTATAGATCTATTTGACCAGTGGAGCCTCATTGATCGGGCCCATAATGTTAGAGGATGGATATGCATATGATGCAGATTTGCAATGTTGTCATTAACCCACCCAGAAACCAGTGCCGACTTCTGTATACAGCCTGAAACGACTCTAACCAAACATGCCTAGATTGAAGCCCTCGCCAATAACTCCTTAAGTCATGCCAGATGTATAAAATTATGTTACTGAATATTAAATATGGGGAACTGTTCTTTACAATTTTTATGTCTGGACTCTATCACCATCAGTAGAGGTCATGCTTCAAACTTCCTGCAATCTGGACATATAAAACTTCAGGAGTGGTGGGGTGGGAATACATTGGCATGACCAAGTTCAGCAAAATGTCTGATGGGCACATATAAAGGGTAGCACTGGAGATACATGAAACAATGTGGACACACAAGAGGTTGTACCTGAAGTGACTATGGTGGTACTATGAGACAAGTGCAAACATATTTGCGTATGCTTAGAAACCCAGGGAACTGGCACCAAGTCAGCTGGTCTAATAACAGGTACATATTATAATTAATTATTGAGGGAGAGATCCTATTAAACTGGTATTGGGTATCACATGTACAAACAACAGTGTTACACTAACGGGATATTGGGGAATACTTTTGGCATTTTGGATTTCCAAATGCAAATCTAGATTTGTATCACGATCACAATGACCACGACCTCAAAAGTCTGAATGTCTTTATGGTACTCCAACTGGTTGAAATAACTGTATCTCCATGCTTAGTTCCTATCACTTGGCAAATTCTGAAATAAATTACTGTTAAAACTCACATTTTATTGTTAAAACCTGCATTTTATACAAATGTTATAATGACCTTTGATGCCTTTATCTCAATGTCATTGTGCTTAGTCCCAGTATGCTGAGATATAAGACAATATGTTGAGCTAAACCAAAACCTTAACTGGAAAGCTTTTATAACAAGGTGAGAGTGACCTTGGACTTTGACTTCATGACCTCAATATCATTGTGCGCAATTCTGGTAATATAAGGAAGAATGTGTACAAGTTTAATCTCAATAGAATGAAGCCATGTCGAGATATAAGACATTATGTTAAGCTAAACAAAAAACCTACCCAAGATTGGATGCCGGCAGAGACAAACAGATGGAGCAACGGGACCCATTGATCTACATTGGTGAGAATTTTCGCCAATAATATGTTCACTAACAGAAATGGTAACCACGAGAAAGGTGGCTCCATACAAGTTTTGCATTGATTTGAATAGAAATCACAGAAGCAAACTGAATCTGAGTACTTCTTCGACAGAACACAGGACAGTCCTCTTTAGACGTTACAGCAACGGTCCCACCCCAACCACACAGCATCACTCCGACTCACTCACCCACCCCCACCCATCCCACACCATGTACAAAATCCATTTACAATTACAGAGACATGTAAGTTTCACAAATTATTTCATTTATTTACAACCCTGAAATAAAATCATTAACGACAAACCCTTCTTTCATTTTAATAATTTTAAATACATTTATCCAATGGCATATACAATGAATGATCACAAGAAACGACTAGACTATACTCAGAGGCAGTGCCAACTCACTCCTTTACACTCTATTTAGCCAATCCATATAGTGAGCCTGGGACTTAAATGTTTGACCCTTTTACAATAAACTGGAACCTTTTCAATCTATACAAAATATGGAATGGCTGCATCGAATTTGGTGATTTTACCCGTTGCATTTCCAAATTATGGTTGGAATTTTGTGTATTTGACCATGCACTTAATGACCCCATGACTTACTAGACCTAGATATTTGAGCCTTTGCACTGAAATGCTCTCATTGTGTTATGCACTCTCATTCTATGAAGGCATGTTTCCAGGTCTTCGTGCAATACGAATAACACTGTATGGGCTATGAACCATTAACTTGAGCGTAACACAAAATGTTACTGTTGAAACAATGCCCCCCCCCCCCCCCCCAGTTCTGTCATTATCACAGGGAAAGTTGAAGTTTGACATTGGCTTGTAATGAGGAGGTACATGTCCCACTGTGAGCTCTGTATAATGCTTAACTCCTAGGTTATTGGCAATGTCCTCCTATTATAAGGAATCATACATGTGTCAAATTTTGTGTCCAGTCTAAGAAACCATTCATGACATAAATAAATCAATAAGCCGAGCCTAAGGCCGCAATGGCGTCCAAACTAATTAAGTCCTAAACATTCAACAGAACAAATTGTACATCAATTTCAAAATTTTACTAACACGTTTCCGTTTGTAAAACATGTAAACATATTTATGAGCTGTAGCATATTAAGTATCTCATTAACCCGTAGCACACTGATGTCAATATTCTATCTTTTACTGTGTCAATAGCTAAGAAACTGGTGTACATTTTTCAACAATTTTGGTGGACGATGTTGCTGTCTACGACAGCACCATCTTCCACCAAATTTGTTGAAAAATGAACACCAGTTCATCTATTAATTTAATTTGAAAATTTAAACCTTTGAGATCAGAGTGGTAGGGGTTAAAATGTCTTTCTTACAGTTTTCTCATTCTTGGACTGGTGACTAATACAGTGTACTCCACGTATTGGATTCAGTAATGTCATCATTATATGGCAGACTTTCACATCAAGATATCACTATAACCTTTAATTATCAAATTTGTTGATGAAAATCTGATTTTTTCTTCTTTAAAAGATGTCCTGTTGCAGATCAAGAGATTATTTTTGAAAATTTATCACTGGAATGACTGGCTTGGTCATTGAGCCAGTCATTCCAATGCAAAATTTCAAAAATAGGCTTCTGTAAATGGATATTTGTCAAGACATTTGCAGAAGCAATTTTTGGCCAGCATGAGTGTTAAGGAACAAAAAGGTATGTCTGAGTACCTTGAAATAAATGATTGTTTGGTTTTGTCACCGATCATTGTGGTATGTATTGCTACACAGAAATACAGCACTACACCACATATAAAAGGACATAACAAGGAGTATTTACCAGGAGGATATATGGCATGTTTACACCATTAGTACACATCTCCACCGTTACATACATTCAAAACTGTCTATATCAAACACTTACTTAAGGTCCCAAATGAGGGCGGCTACACCGGTACTCCCATCTGAACTCTTTCATGATGAAATCGGCCAACATAGCCCACTCTACTGGTTTTGGGTGAATATCGATTTTTCAGAACATTATTTTGCAAATTTACCACCAGAATGACTGGCTCAATAACCAATAGTCTTCTCTTGGCCCGCAAATGGACATGCAACAAGCATTGAAAAACGTTCATATTTATCTAATTTTGGCGGCACGCCACTTAGATCGATATGTCCAGCTATCCTATGTTTCGCATAGGGCTTGACAAAAATAAAGATGTTATTCATAAGTCAGAAGGCAAGAAATGCCATCTAATTTTCTAATTTCGTTTATGAGACGGCTCAAAAAGAAATCAATATCTGACACTCTAAATCCATCCAGTACATAGACATGCATGCAGGCAGACAGATGCACACATGCAGACAGCCGCATGCACAGACGCATGCACGAATGCATGCACACACACACACACACACACACACACATACACCAATTAGTGCTTTACACTAGTATTTATATCATAGACAAAAGCAATAATTTAACAATAACAGAACAGTAACTTGTAGCAAAATGTCAATAAGAAAGTAGAAACATCACAAAATAGCAACATAAGATCACAGATTATCATAACCTGGAAGACAGTGACATGTCATGAGGAATCGCTCCTTCAGCAGACAAATACTTGTGCATAGGTTAAATCATCAAACTGTCGCGTGCGTGTTTGACAGGTGGATTATAGCCAATACATTAAACACAGGCAAGCCAGTGTCTGAATTTCAAGACAAGTATGTACAGCAAAGAAATTCCTTGACTCCCCCCCCCCCACCCCCCTGGCTGACATCGCTGCATCATGGGGGAACATAGCTTTCCATTCCTTCTGGGAGCTATGGATTCATAGATCAAAGATGCCCATGACAAAGACTACATTTATACAACGCAACCAGCCCATCCTTGATGCTGCAAAACTGTAACAGCTCCAAAAGCATCTCTAGAGAAACTTGATGCTTGCCACCGCAAGCAGCTCAGCACCGTCACTGGACACCGATGGCTAGACAGCATAATTTTCAACAAAGCACTATACAAGATGTGTAATACAATGCTGGTGTCTGTAAAAGTCACCCAGCAAAGATGGTCTGTGTTTGGCCATGTACTAAGGACGCCATAAGACACACCAGTACTAGTACAGAGCCTTGGAATTCACGTACTAGGAGCCAGCAAATATAAAGCTAGGAGAGGACTTCATTGCATAAATCTGTTAAGCGTGCTACGAGGTGACCTCAAGTACTCAACCGAACTCTGTACACTCAAATCAAGAATGGTCCTGAGGAAGCTAAACACTTCGGCTGAGGACAAGACAGTGGTCAACTTGACTAATTGCAGCTGTAGGATGTTTCCACTACTACCGCCGCAGAATACAGTAATCGTACATCAGGAAAGCTGTTGAATATTTTGCAACTAATTTGACTGAAACCTGATAGGCAGCAACAGCTCGCAGTCAAATTAATTTCAAGATATTCAACGGAATGTTCCTTACATCATGAGGAATTAGTTACTTTTGGGCTGTGATGGTTAAAGGATTAACTATTAGCCAGTTGATCGTACTCTAGTCCGAGAACTACAATCAGTCAACTGTAATTTAACTACTGTTCATCAGTCTAATGCTGCCATACCAGGGCAGATGACGCTTGGGAAGAAAAATGTACACCTGAAAACATTTCACTGGTACGATTGTCTGTTTCAAACAAGTGTTAAACCCTTAACACCCTCAAGTAAAAATTTTAAATTTTCAAATTATATTAAAAGATGAACTGGTGAACCTTTTTCAACAAATTTGGTGGAAGATGGTGCTGTCGTAGACAGCAACATCGTCCACCAAAATTGTTGAAATATGTACACCAGTTTCTTTGCTATTGACACAGTAAAAGGTAGAATATTGGCATCAGAGTGGTAAGAGTTAACAGACCGCCTTCCCAACATAGATTTAATGATAAAAAATGATAAACACAAGTACACTATGATTGCATCATAAAATATAAATACTCCCTGACTATATGATAACCCATTGACTGCACGATAAGAATAAATACCCTATGACAGTATGATAAAATATTTAGCCCGCGACCTGCAAGGCGCATGACATTCTCTCAGTTGCAACACACTAGGCACAGTTCACAATGGAGAAATCCAGTTTTAGCTATGCCCCACCCATCTCTAGCTAAACTCCACCCATGCTTTACCCGTGTTGCGATCAATCGATCCTTGCATTCTCTGAATCACAATTTCCAGAAAACTATACAGGTAATCTGTTGAATATTTTGAAACTAATCTGAATGGGTGCTGTTGCTGCCTAAGGAAGTTTCAAAATAACCGACAATGTTTATTAAATAATAAATACATAAAATTCGTACAACAACGCCTAGTCTGACATCAAGTAAGCACTCGTGACGAATTTACATTGATTTTGATGTCACTCTACATGTCACATCGTTAATTATGATATCATGTGATTGATGAGTAAACTGGAATCCTCAATTGCTTGTTAACAGCTGAATGATCATGATTTGTCAAAAGGAAAATACTTGCTTAGTAAATATCCATCGTATTCTCTTAGCCTGCAAAAGGCCATTCCTCAATCAAGATCACTTCAGAGATTGTTGTCGACAGACTTTGCGCTAAAGGGTTATATTGATGCCTGCAAACCTAGTTTTCAGACATGCATATCAGAATATTCTACGTTCAAAGAGACCATACATGTACCCCAATTTTAAGAACGTTTTGTAAACTAAGTTACGTTAAACCTGCTACAGCAACAATGTCCAGTCAAATTAGTTTTAGATATTCAGCATACTTCTTAACATTGCCAAGAAGCCATTTTTTTTACTTGAAAGAGTCATAAAGGGAATCAGTTTTTAACATTACAAGATCCTTTGAAGATCGCTGTTTAACAAGACATTGTGATTCAGTGAATCTTTTACATATTTTCCTGGCTCGTGATGAGGAAATTCCTTCAGCCCTTGCTATTAGATAATCACCGTAACTGACAGATTGTCTACTTATATTTAGCTTGAATATTGCAGAATTCTACTATTACCTTCACATTGTAAGGGGGTATTGCAAGTGTGCAAGCATGCACATGGTGCGGGTTTGTGGCCGGAGCTGTATCTCAACAATTATTCATCTGATTTGGTTCAAATTTTAAAGCCAGGAGGGAACTTGCCATGCAAGACAAATTCCTTACTCTGGCCATGATCTGGATAAAAGATCCTGGCTACAGATTGGAACAGTTTCTGGATCTGTGGCTATCTCAGAAACTACTGGTCCTATCCGGCTCAAATCTTAACACAGGAAACGTGTGTGATCATACGCTACTAGGATTCCACAACTTTGGCCATGATACGAAAAATCGGGAAAATTTAAAATTCAGAAAATCTGAAAAAATCGGAGAATGTCTTACAATGTGACAACACTTGATTTCTGATTGCTCTTGTTATAAGCGTGTGTTATTCCGTTCAAATTAGAATGATAAATGATATAAGTTTGATAACAGTTTTACTGTAAGCTGTCACTGCCTTACTACCAGCAAACTGTTTCCAAAATCACACCAGTTTCCGATTGTTGACTATATTCTATGCCCACTTAACGCCGTGAACCTTGAATTCCAAAAATCATAGTTTCAAGGTAACTATTAGGTGGTAAGCTGCTGAATATTTTGAAAGTAATATGATTGGGCATATTGATGCCAATGACATTTTTCTAACAGCTCCCAGTAAATTAGGTTCAAAATATTCAACAGAATGTTTATAAAAATTGTAAATTCATGGAAGATACAATTCAAACACTTTCGTGTTGGATCCTTGCCACTTTCATGAGGAGGCTACATAATTCTGATTGTGACATCAGCAACATGTGATTTTATTGATTATGACATCAGATACTTGAGTGACAGACGAGCTCCCTCCATTGCACAAATTCCTGAACTTGAGGGATAAATAACGTGTTCACTGTCTGTACATGTTTTGCTCCATATCATTCACTACAACAGATACCTTTTTTGCCACAAAAATTCATCAGTTTTAAAGATCACATACGACAAACCAATTCTAAGTTAATTAATATCCTTAAATATTTTGAAACTAATTTCACTGGAAGCTGGTGCTGCCATAGGCAGCAACAGCTTCCAGTTAAATTAGTTCCAAAATATTCAACAGCTTACCAACATGAATAACCTTGAAATAGATATGCTGGACAGGGCTTCACGATATATACCGAGATTATATCAAATACCGGTATCATAGATATACCATTAGGTATATCAATATGATTTTGTTGATACCGAAATATAACATAAAACCGGTATAACATTCTGCTTAGGCAGATAATCTGCTTTCCAAATCCATGTAATTTCATGGTTTTATTGTGGAAAATTTGTACAGTTCAACGACTATTTCAGGAACGCTGATATACGTTGAATATGGAATCATACTACCAAAGCCTCACTCCATTTTGCCCATCGCAATAATACTGATATTAAAGGTATACTGGTATAGATATCAATACCTGTATTCATTTTTCTAATACCGTGAAGCCCTAGTGGGACATTCATGGTTAGTTTTCCAGGAACTATATATGACCTACAGCCTGATTGTCCCGGGACTCCAAGCATCCATGTATATCCAAGGATAGATACATTGTATCATATAGAGGATTTCCATGATCGGTATAACCACTGGCAGGCATTAATCTCAAACGCTGACTACCGTATTCACGAACCTTAATAGAGTCAATGCGACTGAATGTTCAACAACAGTAAGATAAATCTGTGTATATATGTCTATGTCTTCTTGGTATTTTTCTCCTTAGTTTTATCTGCTATGTAAACTGGCCGTAATTTGTCTAGATATTTAAAATGATTTGTTATTGTTGCTAGAAGTCCTTTTGTATTCTCTGCGCTATCCGACGAGCTGTAGTCTATAAGGTTCTTGTCCATATCGGTCATTTTAGCATCAAAGTGGCTCAGTATAGCATTACCGGCGCATATATCCCACTTTTTGATGAGTGTCGAGTGAAAATAAGCATCAGCTTCACCTTTGAGTAATGCCAGTGTCTTGTAGCCTGAAGAGACAATGCAAACTAGAGTTAGCACGTATCAGTACTTCTCATTTTCAAATCAACAATACACCTAACAATTCTGTATCAGGCGAGGGGATTGTGGTCAATACCTAGAGGACCCATGTAGTGGATCTAGTATCACAATAAGGGAAATTATCTATCGTTCCGGCCATGTTCTTAGCTCATATGAGCTATAGCAATCAAACCATGTCCGGCTTTCTCTCTGTCTGTCTATCTGTCCCCCATCATCCACAATGGTGACACATTTCTTTATTTCAGGCCAGATTTAGATCAAACCTAAAATGTTCCCGTGGCCATCTAGTATATGCTGCGCATTGCGAAAATGAAGTTGATTTGATGAAAAAGGACAGAGTTATGCCCTTTATAATATACTCAAGAATGGGTCCCAATGGGGGAAAGATACATGTATTACTTCGGTGGAACACTTTGTCATATTTAGAGCTATTGACTTTTAACTTGGTACGTGTGTACTATTGGCCATATGCTAGAACCCATATAAGAACTAGATTAGTCTGACCTAGTTGCGGGATAATATAGATCAAAGGTTGATTTTCCAATTGGAAGCAATACTAAATTAATCAGGTAACATTTTATCATCGTTCATATAGAATAACCAAACTTGGTAAATGGATGCATTGTATGCATAATCTATGGATAATCTATCGGTACCCCGGCCCAGATTTGCCAGTATCTGCTAGAAAACTGACCAATGCTGATAGAATGTGCAGATCTACCTGTGTGACATAATTAGCCAGGAAATTTGCATATTTCAGAGCTAATTATCCGAATGTTAAAGGGATAATCTGATCTCAAATGTTGTATTGTACTGATAGACGATAGTACATAGAATCCATATATCATTCATTTCTACCTTGGGCAGCAAAATCTTGCAGTCAAATTAATTTCAAGCAGCTTACCTGCATGGTACATGAGGCTGCTTTTCCTTTAACACTCTTAGACAGTACATGTAAATTAGCCCATTTTGGTATGTTATTAGGCAACCATGAGAATTATTCTCAACAAGTAATTCATAAATCCAATTCCTCACTCAATCATATGACGTTATAATCAACTACGCGACAAGTATGCTGACGTCATAATCATGACATCATGAATGATTCGCCTACGCCTGTCTTTAACGCTAGTCCGACACATTGTACGAATTGTATGTTTTTGCTATTAAAGACACATGCTGTTGAATATTTTGAAACTAATTTGACTCCAGCAACAGCACCCAGTTAAATTAGTTTCAAAATATTCAACAGCTTACCTGTATAGTTTTCTGGAAATTGATAGTCAGAGAGTTCAGAGATTGATCGATCCCAACATGAGCAAGGTGTGGGTGGAGCTTAGCTAGAGATGGGCGGGACATATGTAAACTGGAAAGGTTCTTGGCGAGTGCATAGGTCTGTCCCTGGATAGCAAATTATCTGCACTACTATTCAGACCTACCTGCGCCTGCAGCCTTGACAACCGTAACCTTAGACTTGAAAGCACCTTCAATAACATCCTGAGCTGTTCCACGATGTGAACGAGATATAATAATTTTATCCACGTATTCGTCTGTTTGCGTAGTTGCACCGACAGGCTTTTGTAAGTTTGCTGAATTGCCAAAATTAACCCATGCCCAATCTGACAAAAAAGAAATACTTTGGCATTGAAAATAACAACTAGGTTGTGCAGTCGTTGGGGGGGGGGGGGGGGGGGGTGGGGGGGGGTGTGGGGAAGAAACTAAAGTAAATGCTGTCCTAGCATATGCGTAACACACAAATTTGGTTGAATTCTTCCAAATTTGATGTTCTGGCTATCCCCACTCTGAGGCACAGTCTAATGTGAACAATTCGCAAACCTATGTGGAACTCATATAGCAGATTTTGTTGTATTCTGGTGTGTGTGTGTGTGCGTTCGTGCGCACATGTTTGTGGTGGGAGAGGGGAAGAGGCAGAAGTATAGGCAAACGTAAATGCTGTCTCTTAAGCCGCAAGCATATGGGTAACACACATAACAAATTTGGTTGAATTCCGCCAACTTTGATGTTCTGCCCATCCCCTACTGCGAGCCAGATAGAGTCTAATGTGAACTTAGTTTAGCAATCCACAATCATATGGGGAACTAATATAGCAAGATTTGTTGTATTCTTCCAACTTTGACACACACACATGTGCGCACACATGCCCCGCCATCACATTTCTGAATGTGATTGATGTCCATTTGGTGAAATTTTGATTCAACACACGTGTCATGCG